>ML800342.1:441177-452543 GCA_009831015.1 Picea engelmannii | reverse complement strand
TAGCCAAGATAAGCCTCCTTCAACAAGTGCGCACTAGTAATTTCAGCCAAAACCTAATAGAGGGCGCAAATTTCAGACCTCACACAAGTGTGAGTGAAAGATGATGAGAAAAAGAGAGTTTTAGCTCTCTATTTATACAGTAGCAATGACCTTAATTTAATTTTTAGGTCACAAAAGGCCGACATGGCCAAAAATACATAATAATACTGTTTTTACATTAAATGTCAAAATCAAACCTTAAATCAAGCATAAATGAAGACGTCATGCCCTTTTAGGGTGACGTTAGCTCTTTTTAGGGCAACGTTGGCCTCTTGGGGCAAAATGTTAGGCCTCCTTGGGCCTCCAAAAGCTGCCACATGTGCCACAACTGCCTCCCAAAACCTCCACAAGCACTGGATGACGTCATGAGTGTCCTGGGTGACGTCATGTGCCTTCCAAGGCCAACGTCCTGGTGGAAAGGGCACAAACCCCCTGGGTACAGGTCTGCTAAGCTGCCTCTGGTGGAATGTCCTCCTCTTCTCCGGTGAAAACTCTCTGATCTGTCTCTGCCCCCTACTGGGGTTTCTGCATCCATCTGATGGGCTTTCAACCCCATGGAGGTCCGAACTAATCATCTCCCCATGTGTACCTGTCCATAATGGTACCTGTCTGTCAGGTATGGTCTTGCACATCAACAGATACACCCTCCATGGGCTCATAAGTCACAGGTATCATAGCAATGTCAATCACATCTAATCATCAATATTATTAAACATGTGCATAAAATCCCTTTTACCTGGACAAGTTCTCAAAGACATTATACTAATCTGCAAGCCAAGTTTGGAAGAAGTGACAGGGCATCCTATTGGGCAAATGCTCCCTGGATGTGGGGTGTTTCCGGGAGAAATCAAATCCAAGCCATGTGAGTGGATGAGGTGGTAAGGGATGTCTGGACAAGGGGTGCAGTGATAGCAGGGAAATGCATGGCTTACCTGTGGGTGCCTTTGTAGAGGGTGAACTGCACCTGTCATGGATGCAAATGTTTCCAAGCCCATTCATGCCTTTTATCTTTATTCTTATTGCTTTTTTCTTTCAAGAAGCTAATCATGGGACACTGCCCTGGCATGGTGACTAGTGGTGGCAATGTTACCCACAAGCACTTTCACGGAAATGAGAACGCTGGCTCGTGATGAGACCCCCTTTCTCTTGGCTATGCCACCAAGGGCCACTACCCTGGCGTGGTAACCAGCTGCTAGTAGTGTCGTACCGGTAGATGCCCATGGACCTTTAGGCTGGCTCGTGATGAGACCCCCTATCCTCTGACCAAGTTTTGTTTTATTACTTTTTACGAGTCCCTCTGTTTCTTGCTGAGAAGCTTTTTACTGCTTTCTCGAGGATCCCTGGGCGAAGCATCTCGAGGTTTCATTTTTAGGCTTCTATCTTTTTCCAGCTGCTTTTACCCTCTGGGCCTTTAGCTCGTTCTTCCCACAAGGTAAGGTGCAACCCTTAAATATTTGGCCAACCCAATGCCCTGACCAATGTAATGGGATGAATGAGCGAGAGAAAGATGGAAAGTGGTAAGTATGGTGGGAGCGGACGATGGCTTCTCATGAATCCCCCCAGTGGAAAGTCAAAACCTATGGGCACAAGCTTAGTAGGGCATCCTGTCATCCCCCCCAAATATGGTCAAGTGGATAGGCATAAGATCCAAGCACCCGTTAGAAACAAAAAGAATTAAATGCACATATTCAAAGGTTTTGAGGATCAGAGTGACACATACCATTATACCCGAACTCATTACCTCATGGAGAAAGATCCACTTTTGCTACAGGAGCATGCCGAGGTGATGGATGCTGCTGCTGTTGACAAAGTGGAGGCGCTGAAGGAAGAAAAGATGGGTCCTCCAGGGCTGTGCTTAAGTTGATCTGGCTCTCGGTACTCCATGTCTAGGACTTGTGGGTCTCGAGACATAATCTAATTAGTTATTCCTAAACTGGGGTATAACAAACCCCATCACCTGAAGATTGAGTACCTGAAGAAGATCATCCTGTGGGCGTCTGAGAACTAGTAGACTGGGCAAATGTATCCTGTGAACTAGTAATCTGAGGACCAGCGATCTATGACCCTGTCACTTGTGAACCAGTCGTCCCTAAAGCTGGTGGTCCTGAACACTGTGATACTGTACTCTGTGGTGAACTTACCTGAGGCTGAGGAGCCAGCTGCTCCCCTTGCTCAACATCTTGTGACCTCCTAAAGTCTCTATCCTCCTCAAATCTCACATCTTGTCTCACAATTGTCTTCCTTAAGGAGAGAATGTATATGCTGAAGGCCTTTGAGGTCTCGCTATACCCAACAAAAATACCCTTTTCTGCTGTGGGTTCTAGCTTTGTCCTCTTCTCAGAAGGGACATGTGAATACGTTAGGCACCCAAAGATCATGAAGTGCCCAACCTCAGGCTTGTTTCCAGAGAAAGCCTCCTCAGGAGTCTTGTTCCCCAATATTTGTGTGGACTCTTGTTCTGTAGATAAACTGTAGTGTTGCATGCCTCAGCCCAAAGAAAGAGTGGTAGCCCCTGATCATGTAGCATGGCACTCGCAGCCCCAACTATGACCTTGTTCCTCCTTTGAGCAACCCCATTCTGCTGCAGGTTGTAAGGAACTGTCAACTCTCTTTTAATGCCTTCTCTCGCACATAAGTCATTGAAGTCATTGGAGGTATACTCACCCCCATCGTCCAACCTCAACACCTTGATTTTCTTACCTGTCTGGTTCTCGACAAGAGCTTTGAAAATCTGAGACGATTTTTCGAATGCAGAGACCTACAGCTTTTACCAGAATCTCGTAACAAATATTCGTACGAGTAATTGGTGTCCGGCCTCCAATAGTATAAGTTTGTAACTACCTGAATTCTTCGGAATAAGCTTGATCAGCCTCTGATTTAAGAACTCCATTAAATGGCCAGAAGAGAATGCTTCTCTTGCCATATGAAACATATCCTCACCTAAAGTATCCCACATTTTTTCAAAGAATTCACTAGGGAGACCTTCCTGATCTAGAGAGTTACCATTCTTCATAGGCTTTAGGGCTGAAATAAGATTGTCCTTTGAGATATCATTATCTAAACTGTCCCTATCCAAGGAAGAGACCTTGGGGTGGATGACTTTATAGCGTTATCCCATCTAGGGGAGCTACCTCTTTTTTGGTGAAAAAAATAAGTCTTGTATTACATAATTACAAAAACCCTCTTTTGATTTTTTCCCGCTCTCTGACAAATGTTAGATATGTAGATGTCGAATTTATATCCTCCACGCTTGTTAGGACTTTTCTTAAATTTTAATGCTGATTTTCGGTTGTCATATTTGCTCCTAAACAGGAAGAACTGGCTACCAAAGAATCAAAGCTTGCAGAGTTGGAGGCAGCTTCTACAGGTGAGGCAGTGAGGCTTGGAGTTGCTTTGGAATCAGCAAAGGGAGAGGTTATTCGTGCTAAGCAAGAGCATGTAAGGGCAAGCAATATACCTTGATGGATATTTTCTATCTATTTTTGGAAAGTTTCTTCTTTTAACCCATCGATTTATGTAGACTGAGAAATAACAGAAGGAGTTGAAAGTGGCTTTCTTTAGTTCATGCTTTGTAACCTTTGGCATTCCTTTAGATTTTAATATAAACTACTTTGGAAAGGTAAAGTAGGTTTGCATCTCTTGATTTGTATTATCAATGCGCTTTTCAACGTGAAGGGATATGCAAAGTTATAAATTTCTTTTTATAAAGTTAATACTTAATTCAAACCTAACTCTTTACTAAATAACGACAGGAAAATTGGAATATCATAACAATTGAGGACTAGTTGGTATGCTTTGTATTATCAATGTACAATTCTACATGAAGGGTAAACACAAAGTTATTAATTTGTTTTTGTAAAGTTAATACTTAATTAAAACCTAAGCCTGTTCTAAATATAGAGAAGAGTGGAATATCCTAATAAATTGGGACTAATTTGTATGCATAAAGGCAAAGTGAGTCAAACCCTTTCCGAATTCTTATGATTGCCGGACACAGTTGAATGAAAATGGATGAAATTGCTTGCAACTCATATGGCATGTGGAATATATAACTGTGGTGACTACAAAAATATTAGAATATGCTACGCAAAGCAACAAGGTAAACAGCATATTTATATTAATATTCTCTTTTGACAAAAAAGTTATTCTGGGGTCATATGTGAAACATGTATTGAGAAAAAGAAAAAAAACTTAAAATGGGGGGCCTCTGATAAGTGTTGCATATATTCTTGTCATTTTAATGTGCCATTAGTCGTCCTATCTTGTCACATGCTTTAGATCTTGTTTTCATTTAGTAAGAATCCTTTTGATGTTGGCCTTTCTCGCTAGAGAGGTGGGCCCTCAATATGAATCAGACTCAGGGTGATGCTCATTCTGCATCAGCCAATGAGGAGAATTGCACCTCTGAAAAGGGTGGGAAAATTTGTTCTGAGAGTCTACCATGAGGTAATTATTCTAATTTTCAGTCCTAAAATTTCATTTGATGAATATAATGATTCCTGTTTGAAGTGTCTGTAGCATGCTTTGGTTAGGTACTTTGTATGTAGGGTTCCTTACAAATTGTATGATCAAGGCTGGGTTGGAGAGTTGTGGGAGCCTTTTGGTTGGCATGTCAAAAGCATTCATAACATGACCAAAGGATTTTAAATGTTCTTGAGTTAAAGATGGTAAGGCCCATAAGGCAATAATGCAGTGCAGCCCATGGATTTGTCATAGCACATTGGTTGTTTTGCTTTCTAGGTGTGCTGTACCTACACCTACAATTGGTGTGGATACTGGATTCTCAAAATTTTATAGATTTATTCTTCTTTTAACACGTTTTGATGGTTCCCTCTTCACTTGGCGATGTGAAATAACCTAGATATTTCATGATTCACGCCCACATTCTCTTTCATACATTTCATACACAGATTACATAATAATCTGGGAGACAAATAAATATATGTGGGGCAACTTTCAGAAACTGTAAAATTTGCACAAGAGATTCTTTGCATTCAGAATCAGAAAATTCATTAGAGAGAGCAAGGAGCATAAGAATCTCATCTTAAAACTGAACTACACTGTGAGTACAGGCTGCCAAGGGAGAATTCACCTGTCAACCATAGGCATTCCTGCCTGAATGCCACCCACGAGTTGGGGATGTGATGTGACAAGAGGCTAAGGCAAATTTACTGTCTTTCTCACAGCAGTTGCAACAGCTATGCACAATAACCTTCACTAGCGTACATGCTAGAGCAGGAATGAGGGAAAAATGGTTGAACTGGGAGCTCTGGTAGGCTATTCGGCTTATTCACTAACCAGGGTAAGAGCCATATCAACTCAGGACTCAAGAATATGTTACCCCTCATATTGTATGAGGCCTTGTCCAGTTTGAAGCCCTGCTCAAGCAGGCTGCGTTTGGAGGATTTGTACCTTGGTGGCTATTGGTTGCATTTTCTGATGCCTATGTTGTCATGGATTATCTTCTTTTGTTAGCATCATCATTGCATATTTGGAGGGTCGCATAGTACATGTGGATATTGATGGAGTGCTAGGCTTGATGAGGGTCTTGCATACATGATTACACATTTGATTGACCCCTAGTATATTGCATTGAGAGGGAAACCCGTCAACTAAGGGTTCTCCCTAAGTATCATGGCTCATTATGTGATTTGTTAGCTTATTGAGGCGGTGCAATGGTTTTCTTAGCCTGTTGGCATTCATATTGGTTGTGAGAAACACCCTTCAACCTAGGGTTTCTTAAGATTTGGCATGCTATTATTTGAGTTGTGAACCTTGAGATTTGTGATGGTTATTTGAATGGATGAGATGCTTTTGAGAGGAGTACTCCACACCTTTGGCACACATATCTAGGGTGCATGCCTTGGGATTCTTAATTTGGAAGTGCATTTGTTTTGTTGAGGGTCCTAAGCCCTATTTGTTTGAGGGCATGATGGATGATGTTTCATGGCTCAGTAATGGGCTTCTCTATGCATATTCACAAGCCAATTTTCATATTAGTGCTATCCACCACTAGATAGAGGAATCTTGCACTGTTACATGCCATTCATGTTGTGATTTTGGTCTTCTTTCTCATTCTCATGAGTTCACTTTAGATTTGAGCCTTGCAATGACGGAGCTACTAGCATGTATTCAATTGATTTTTGGTGCATCCTTGTTTTGGTTCATAACCAAACAAAAAGGAAGATCTCATGGTGTTTATCAGATGATTCGGTGGTTGCATTGGCTCTCTGACTTTACCTAACTCATGCATTTTCCTATGCCATAATAGTGTAGGGTGAATAAGCTCTTGTGAGCAGTAGAATAGGAGAATAAGCCCTTCTGGCCATTGTTAACCCTTAGTTGTACTTGTGCAATTGGAGGGTTAAGATCCAACAAGATTCCATCACATTGGTTTCATTATATATGCATCCAGACATTGACATTGATCAAAGCTCATTCTAGAGTCAGCTTCATCAGATTTCAAGAAACTGCGAGTTTTAGTAGTTTGCTTTTTTCCAGTATCCGGAGATCTGGGGCCCGCATGTCAGGGATGATTACATATGCTTGACCCTTGTAAAAAAGCGAGTCCAGTTACACTGCCGTTGCTCACTTTTTTTTTCTTTTTTCAAAAGATAGGCTGATGCTATCTCTCCTCATGATCAATCTTTCCTGCTTTTTTCTTTTTTCTTTTTGGAGGAAGACTTCTTTTGGGCATGTCCATAATTAGCAGTTTCTATGTATGGCAGGTGCAGGGATGTTATGGTTCCAAGCATGTAGTGGTGTGGTGGTCGTGGTTCTGATGGGTGAAGAGTGAGAAGTCAAGAGCAGTGGTTGAGCAGATGAAATATTTTTCAGTGTGACATGTGGCAACTAATCAGAAGATTTTCCATTTGGTGTTGGATTGACATTCCAAAGGGGTTTGGTGCTTAAAGATTGGTTTGGGTTTCCAAGAAGTCTTATTTTGCTTCCTTGACTTTGACCATCCTTACCTTAGATCTTGACCTTAGCTAAAATCAGCATGAGAATCCAGTTTAACACTTGAGTTGACTTGTTGAAAGTGCCAAATTCGCACTGTTGTCCAGGGATAGTAAGTTTGCTAGTTTTTCCAGAGCTAAGGCTTTTAAAGCAAACTGTTTCTTTTGCCACAGTTGTCAAGCGAGAAAAGTATTTGAGGTTGATTTATTGTTGTATTTTAGATGATTCGCCATGATGTTTAGGTAAGACAAAACTCTAACTTGCTGGATTAAGTCACATTCAACACCTTTCATCCTAATTCGACCTACCATACAGATTGCTAACTCTATCTTTATGATTTGGAATCATTGTTAGCACTCGACTGTCATCTACCTTGTGTCCGCACCTAGTCATTTCTAAACTTGTCCAGTAAAAGTCAACTCAATTCCGTTCGTTAATTAAGCATGCAGATCTGATTATTTTGTTACAACCAGGACTGTGTTGTTTAATCCTTTGCATACAAGATTTGGTTCTTAATTCACCTGGTGTTATGGCTTGCAATTGTACTAAGTTTATGAAGCAAAAGGCCTCAAATAGGTTTGCTGCTGCTGAATTCATTAGGTAAAATGACACAGGTCGACTTCTCTGTCATAGCTAGCCTTGGCTGAGTTGGTCCAGCCTTGTTTTGACTCTTGAGTTGGTTCTGACAGTTTAACTGGGTGTCAAGATCGCTGGGAAGCTGTGTATGGCAGCTCTGTTTGAATGAAATTTTCCATACTCAACATGCATGTGATTCCACTAAACTCAGGGAAAGGTTTTGTGACATTAGGACAGCTTTATGACACAGAGTAAAAGCCATGTCTGTAGGATATTTTTGCAGAAAACTGTGCAATGGACAGCATGATTCACTCCAGCACATCAATCCAGGAAAATCCCAGCATCATATCATCTAATCATAAAGGAGTGATACAACACTGAAAAGGGCTACAGACAGCGGGATGTTAATGTATCTTTCCAAAGGAAAAAGGCAGCCACAGGAATGAACAGGATTACATGCTACAGCTTACCAATGAATTGGATCTGCATACATTATAGGTGTTCGACTTTCAAACAGAATGATGACCTTTGGATAAAAGGTGTCGAGAGATAGTGTCTTAAAACAATACAAAGCTTTTACAGGTAGGAAGGAAAGCCATTTGAACAGCAAACAAAGCCAGCCATTTTGGCATGTCTTTCTTTCCATTATTCCACAAGCAACTAAGGCGAATCTCTTCCAATGCAGTGGTTTTCTATATAGAGGTGGATGAGGATAGGTTTTCGAATAGGAAACTTCTTTTTGCTTTTGGAAAACGGCACAAGGAGTCATCCAACATGAAAGAAAGCCTTCCAAACAGCAGGAGTCATCCAACAGGAAAGAAAGCCTTCCAAACAGAAGTTAAAGCAGGACTCAACTAGGACAGCAAAGAAAAGTGTGTTAAGCTAAAGCAAAGAAAGCTATCCAAAAGGAGAAAATTTTACATTCAGTTTGCATGGACAGCTTTTAGCATTTGTGAGCTTTCTTTCCCTTTTTCCACCAGCAAAGGCAACTTGCTTGGGGGGATTTGGGTTTCTTTATATTCAGATTAGACAGACAGTTGAGGTGTTGAATATTATTTTTCTCTAGACAGTATTGTAGCAGTGGATAACTCTTCTCTCTTCCACCTACCCGACCTAGATCCCTACCTCCACTGCAATCATGGACATCCATGGCAGCTTGTCACCTATGACTCACTATGACGCAGACAATCTTTTCGGTAATATCTGTTTTGATATAGCTATGCTTTGTTTTAGCTCTTTGAATCTCTTGGCAGTTGTTGATTAAATTGTTTTTCAGTGTTATGGTGGCTTATTGTTATCTTACTTTGAATTTCTCTCACTTAAGGCACACATTCTTTCATTCATTTCCATTTTACTTAGTTGTTACATCTATCTCTAGAATCTAATGTCAGCCACTTAAAATTACTGTTTGAAACTTACCCTCACTCTTGACTGTCTATGAACAGCCTAAGGCGGAGTCCTTTGTGTGCTGATCATCTTGGAATTTGTGTAGACTTTTAGATTAGATGGCAGCATACATCTTTTAGGGACACTCCCGTGACTGGAAAAGTACCAACCTGAACGGAGAAGCTTTCCAACCATGACAAGGGTTGGTTTGCCTTAGTTATTAGGAAAATCTGCGCATGCAGATTGGCGTGATAATCGACATTAGGGTTGAACTTATTTTACTGTTCCCTTCGACATTTCAGCTCATGCCTTGCTTTAGAGCTATTTTTGATGTAATGAACTATATAACTATATGGACATATCATGCTGATTTTATTGCAATAATGTTTGTGGGTCTATGGGAGGAGAGTCTTGATCTATCCCACCACATGTTCTCTCTTTCTTATGACATTATATAGTAGGTATGTCAGAGATCTGAGGTTCTCATACACTCTCAAGTAGAGTGCATGCCCCCATTTGGAGCCAGGTGTTACCCCCTATATTGTATGAGGCCTTGTTTGGATTGAAGACCTTGCCCAAGCAGACTGCGTTTGGAGGATTTGTATCTTGTTGGCTATTGGTTGCATTTTTATCATCTTTTCTAGCATCATCTTTGCATATTTGGAAGGTTTGCATAGTGCATGTGGATATTGATGGAGTGCTAGGCTTGATGAGGCTCATGCATACATGATTACATATTTGATTGACCCCTAGTACATTGCATTGAGGAGGAAACCCATCAACTAAGGGTTCTCCCTAAGTATCATGGCTCATTATGTGATTTGGTTGCTCATTGAGGTGGCACAATGGTTTTCTTAGCATGTTGGTATTCATCTTGGTGTTTGGACATCTTGGAGAGGAACACCCATCAATCTAGGGGTTCCAAAGGTTTGGCATGACATTAGTTGAGTTGTGCACCTTGAGATTTGCGATGGTTACCTGGATGGATGAGATGCTTTTTAGAGGAGCACTTCACACCTTTGGAACACTTACCTAGGTGCATACCTGGGGATCCTTGATGGGTGTTAACCCCTAGATTTTCACCCTTAAAAGTCTTGAGGGTTAAGAGCCAACATGCAACACTTTGGTTGGCATACTGAGATTTTCCCATGGTTTTAGCACTTATGTTGAGCAGGAGGTTGGTTCACACACGAGGCATATACATGGTTAGTACAAGGTTGCTTAGTTCAGAGTCACAGTCTACTTGGTTTTCATGCATTTTGAGAGAGAGAGATATATACATACAAGTGTTGCTATTTTTTAGAAGACACAGTTTGAGTGGGTCCCCTGACAGTTTGGGGTAGTTCAGAGCATACAGTATGAGTCCTTATAGGATTCTAGGCCCGATGACAGTTTTTTCGGGCGACATGCAGGAACTTGCTATTTTTGGTAGGTTGTGATCCAGGCCCCAAATTCAGATTTCGAGAGCACAGTATTGATCCTTGAGGCATCCAGAGGCCTTTGGACCTTTTTCCGGATGATGACACCTAGATTGCTATTTTTAGCAGGTTGAGCATCAAGGCCCACATGCAAGTTCTGATTGCATATTTGGATCCCTTGCGGAAAGACGAGATTAATGAGTATAAAGTTAAGGGTATTCAGACGACTTTCTATTCTTGGCAGTGGCGGTGTCATCCCAGTCATCTAGGGTGATGGGGACAAATTTTCTAAAAATAGGACTAGGAATCTATTTTTAGAGAGCCCTATTTTTAGATGTTCTATTTGTAGCTGCCTCTATATTTAGCAGGTCTAGTCATCGTCCATGCAGTGCCAAGTGGCAGCCTCCGAGGTCGACATGTGGCAGTGATATGGCATCCACCTAGGCTAGGGGGCTTCATTGTGCCCAGGGACTCCTCCCAAAGGCTAGCAAGGCCTAGCCCAAATAGAGAGGGGCTTAGCCCGTGACATATGGGGCTATTTCTCCTTGAATTAGCCAAGTTTTTACCGCTGTCATAACAGGTTTATCAGCTCAGATTGGAGGGTAGAAATTTGTGCTAACATTGGGGAAGCACATCTGTTGAGAGGTGTGTCACTTGTGCACATACTTCTAGAACACCCTCCTCTTTTTCCCATGGTTTTGGAGATGTTTGATGGTTTGGGCACTTAGTTTCACATGGTGGCACATGGTTTAGTTATTTTGTGTTTATCTTTGGAGAATGTGCCATCCTTTTGTTAATGTTTAAGCCATTATTATAGTTGTTTTCATTTCATTAGATAACAATAGCTTAATCCAAGATCACTGAGAAATACACAATCACAAGAGACACAACATTTATCCTGGGAAACCCTCTAGGGGAAGAAAACCCAACAAAACTTCCTTAATATAGATAGCCAATACAATGCCAAGAGATCTCTTAAACTAATACAGA
>ML800342.1:422978-436367 GCA_009831015.1 Picea engelmannii | reverse complement strand
CTACTCTTGTTTCTTCTTGGATGCATTCTTCCCATAGACTATCAAACTTCAGTTTCTCCATTCTGGCACATATCGTTTGGATGAAAGCATCCCAAGGTCTTGTGAGACCATTTAGGGCCGTCATTATGAGTTCATCTTCATCTATGGTATCTCCAATAGCTTCTAGCTGTTCTTTAAATTCTGAGATTTTGGAGAAGTATTCCTGAATCATTTCTCCTTTCTGCATCCTTGTATTCTTCAGTTGAGTTCTAAGATTCATCTTCCGGTTTATGTTCTTTCCTTCATATAGTCTGGTCAAGGCATCAAACTTTTCTTTCAGAGTCTTCTTAGATGACACATAAAGAATCAGGTGGTCTTTGATTGAATCTGCAATGATTCTCTTGGCCCTTATTGTGTCCTTTTGATGCTTTGCGTTTTCTGCAGCATCGCCGGGTTCCGGTACTTCTTCTTTGACAAATCTTGCTAGGTCATTCTCTTCAAGAATGAGGCCAATCCTATACTTCCAGGCACAAAAGTTTTCCACTCCTTCTAACTTTTCAACAAGCTTAACGCTTGCAGACATCTTTCCCCGGAGCTAGAAAAATGACTGGAAAATGAAAGTGCTCAAAATAAAAAACTGAACTTACCAAGAGGTGCGTTTGGCTGAGGCGAGTAGCCTGGTGTGTTTGGATCTGAGAAAATCCAACTTTTGCTCCTCCAAATTTGATCTGCGAATATCTGGACTAGTGCTTCTGGTACCTCTGGTACTTTTGGTACTTCTGGTATTTCTGGTACACTAGTTTTCTGGTACTTTTGGTACTTTGTGAAACTAGGGTTTCACTTTTCGGGAGATCCATCCACTGAAAAGGTGCGCTGAGAGTGCCAAATTGATCCTTAGGGGAGGGCACACTTTTCTGGATGGTTTTGGCGCTGAAAAGGTTCACCATCAAAAAGCCCTAATTTTCATGTACAACAACATTGACGTTTTTCACTGGTGAAAGATGCTTCCTTCAGCTTGGCTCTGATACCATGTTAATGTTTAAGCTATTATTATAGTTGTTTGCATTTCATTAGATAACAATAGCATAATCCAAGATCACTGAGAAATACACAATCACAAGAGACACAACATTTATCCTGGGAAACCTTGTAGGGGAAGAAAACCCAACAAAACTTCCTTAATATAGATAGCCAATACAATGCCAAGAGATCTCTTAAACTAATACTTAAAGTCCTTTCCTAGATATGCGCCACTCTCTCTCTCCTTCTGCTCCAGCAGCAGATCGAAAACTTGTCTCTCAATGAGCAAGTGAGTTGTGTGTCTAAGTGAGGCGTTGGCCTCTTTATTTATACAAGTCTGGCACGTGTGAAGTGTCTCTTCACTGGCAGGGCCGACTTCTCAAACTGGGTGGGTAAACCCAGCTTTATTTTATTTTTGGGTCTCTTTAATATCTGTTGGGGCTGACTTCTTATTCTTTCTATTACAATTGTCTTTTGACCAATCCGCAAAAGGGGATTTGGTCCTATTACAATAACCGACATGATCAATCCACAATGGGGATTGATCCAATGAATAATATATCAAATAATAATAAGAATACTCTTTACAGTTACATTATTTCAACACCTTCATGCATACTTAGCTAGAGCGCTCCATCTATTTGCACACATTCCTAGGCATATGCATTGGAGGTTACTTCATTCCTTGGCACATGCATCCATTTATTTGGCACTGTTATCCCCCACTTTCAGGGATAACTAGGAGATCATGTCTCGAGGCCCACAGGTCCTGGACATGGAGTACCGAGAGCAGGATTGACTTTAGCATGACCCTGGAGGGCCCACCTTTTCTTTCTTCCAGGACCTTTATCTTGTCAGCAACAACAACATCCACCACCATCGGCTTGGTCTTGTGTTAGAGAAGGTTCTTGGCCCATGAGGTAATTAGTCCAGGTATCATGGTATGTGTCACTTTGATCATCAAAACCATTGAATGTATGCATCTGATTTCTTTTATTTCTAACAAGTGCTTGGATCTTAAACTTGCCCCCTTGACCATGTTTGGGGGGATTGACAGGGTGCCCTAGCAAGCCTGTGTCTGTAGGTTTTGGCTTGCCACTGAGGGGAAGTTTTGAAAAAGCCATCGTCTGCTCCCATCATAGTACAACTTTTCCATCTTGTTTCCCGCTCACCTATCCCATTCCACTTGTCCAGACATTGGGTTGACCTATTTTCAGGATTGCACCTTATCTCGTGGGAAGAAGGGGCGAAAGGCCCAGAAGGTAAAAGCAAGCTGGTAAAGGATAAAAGCCTAAAAATAAAACCTCGAGATGCTTTGCCCAGGGATCCCCGAGAAAGCAACAAAAAGCTTCTCAGCAAGAAACAAGAGGGACCCGGAAAAATAATAAAACAAGGCTTAACCAGAGGATAGGGGGTCTCATCACGAGCCAGCCTATTAGGTCCATGGGTATCTAATAGTATGATATTGCCATTAGCTGGTCACCACACCAGGGCAATGACCCTTGGTTGCATGGCCAAGGGAAAGGGGGTCTCATCATGAGCCAACCTTTTCATTTCTGTGAAAATACTTGTGGGTAACACTGTCACCACTGGTCACCACGCCAAGGCAGTGTCCCCTGATTGGCTCTTGAACAAAAAGAAAGCAATAAAAGAATAAAAGAATGAAGAATAAAAGGCAAGAATGGGTTTGGAAAAAATGCATCCATGACAGGTACAACTCGCCTTCTACAAAGGCACCCACAGGTAACATTTTTTTGCATCCTTGGCCCTCACTGCACCCACATGTTTGGACATCCCCTGACCACATCACCCACTTACATGGCTTGGATGAGGTTTCTTCCGAGAACTTTCCTTCTTCCGTGGACACTAGACCAATAGGACACCTTGTCCTTTTCTCCAGACTTGTATTATAGGCTTGTGTAACGCCTTTGAGCTGTTAACTGATGTATTAGGGATTTTATGCACATGTTTAATAATATTGATGATGAGATGTGATTGACATTGCTATGATCCTTGTGACTGATGAGCCCATGGAGGGCGTAGCTTTTGATGTGCAAGACCATACCCGACGGATAGGTACCATTTTGGACCGGTACACATGGGGAGATGATCAGTTCGGCTCTCCATGGGGCTGAAGAGCCCATCAGGTGGATGCTGAGACCCCATTAGGGGGCAGAGACAGGATAGAGATGGATCAGGGGCTTTGCACCGGAGAAGAAGAGGACGTTCGACTAGAGGCACCTCGACACAGCTTGACCTACGGGGGTTGAGCCATTTTCAGTGGAACGTTGGCCTTGGAAGGCCTGGGACGTCACCGTTGATGACCATGACGTCATCCAACCTATTGGACATCTTGGGAGGCAGACTGGGCAGCAGTGGCACGTGTGGCAGGTTGGAGAAGCCCAAGGAGGGCTAACGTTTTGCTCCAGGATGATTCATTTTCCCTAGAAGGGGCTAACTTCCCCCTTAGAGGGGATTTTTATGTCTTTTCAGCTTAATTAGGGTTTTAATTTGACAATTTATTGTAAAAACAATATGATTTGGTATTTTGGCCTTGTTGGCCTTTTACATGACCTAAAATGTAAAATTAGGTCATGGAATGGTATAAATGAGGGATTTTTACCTTCATTTTTTCATCATCTCTCACTCACCACTTGGTGAGGTCTGAAATTTGCRYCCTATTCTAGGGTTTTGGCTGAWWTAGTGAGGCRCACTTGTTGAAGGAAKATTTTTCTTGGCATTTTKTGGCATTTATCTTGGTGGAAGGTGTKACAACTAGGGTTTKCTACTTGATTTCTTGGYYAAATSTAAGTAAATTTYTGCAAAAMTTCTTGAATGAATGGTTGTARTTTTATTTCTCTTGCATTTATGGTTATAATTTGYTGAATAAACCCTAGGGRACAAGCACACATTGTAGGTCCTTGTCTCATGTCCCCGTCAAGATTTCTAGCCATTTTATTTGTTGAAATGAGATAGAGCCTTGCCATAGCAACACTCTTCTCTTTCATGCTGAAGAGGATTGAGTCTAGCCTTAGCTACACTCTTTTCCCCCTCTTCATATGCTAGTCGTTTTACTTTCTTAAGCTAAGAAGAAGGAGAAGCCTCAAAGCCTAGGTCTTCTACACTTTGGGCCGATTTTTCTAGGGTTTGTTGTACAAGCCTTGCTCTCGCAACACTTTGTTTCTCAAACCTTCTTGTCTTAGTTTTATGCTATCTTTTCAGAGCTAGTCGTCCTTGCCATTGAGTTAAGGAAGGAGGAGAGAGCATCGAGGCCTAGTTCTCCTACACCAAGGTGAGCCTCTCTCCCCTAGGGTTTGTGTCCTTGAGGCCTTGCTTTAGCAACACCTCAAGGCTTAATCCTCTAGTCCTTAGCCTCATTTTATTCTTTGATCCTTCAGATGTTGCGTCTTTCATTTATGACTCCATTAACCTTAAGGCACTGATTCTAAGAAACCTCTTGCTTTGAAGTGAATCAAATTACTTTCAAACTCTTGAATGAAATCCTAACTACACTAACCCTAGCCTTAACTAACCTACTAAATCTATATGCTGCCATCATCTTTAGCTTTTAACACCTTTGTGCAACAAACATTTTCTTGCATAAGCAATTGGATGATGATTAAAGGCATAAATTAAATGAAGTGTTGATTTATTACTTTGAATGCCATATTGTTCCGGTATTTATTGGTGAAGTGACAATTTTTATTGCTATTTATAAACATTGACTTTGTCTATATTTATTGCTAAAATTGCTTATATGTTCATTAGATAGTCACATATTTATATGAAGTACTAACCCATTGAATTAGCTTGCATATATCATTTGCTATTGCTTTGTCTTAGGCAGGTATATCTTTGGGGGTTTTACTTTATTATTGGTTGTTTAGCCGAGACTATTTGCTTGTTGGTGACTTGTGAGGGGGAATCTATCCTTGTCTTTTAATCCTCTTGCCTTCTCAAAACCCTAGGTCACCGGGGACGTCTCCCCTGGGCCTCACCTCACTAAAGAGAAAGAACCATCCCATTGTGGTGACATTGGGTGGGATTGGTTCTTGTTACGACAGTTTGACCTTCAAACCTGAAGCTTTTATCGTTGCTACAAATTGTGCGATAATAGTCACATTCTTTGAGGTTGCACCATCCTTGGATGCACATTCTCCTAGGTCATCCACTCTTTTGGGCCCTTGGATTAATGAAGGTTGGTGGTTTGCACATGGATCTATGCCTTGACATGTTCTTTGAGGTCATCCCACCCTTGGAGGTTGTTATAACAACCGAAGGAGCCACTATTGCACACATATCCATGAAATCCATTGATTGAGGGTTGGATTTATGAAAAACACCTCTTTTCAGAGTACTTAATAGCTTATTAAGGTGAATGTGGCTGTAAGGGTTTCCATGTAAGAGTGGCTTCCATTTTCTCCCATATTGATTAATATGTATTGCTGGAAATTACATCAATAATTGTGCTACAATATGGGCTCCATAATAGGGCATCTATGTCATTCGAGAAGAAGGTTGGATGAGGTCTTTCCTATTTAACTCTTTTGTTGCTTTTACTCTCTAGTTGAATAATTTATGTTATGCCATATATTTGAAAGGTTGCATGATGTTTTCATACTTGAAGTAAGACCACCCTTTATGTGTTAATCATGTGCATAAGTAGAGCACCTCTATAAGGGCCTACAAACCTTCATTTTTAACGATCTTGTTTGTCATTCATAGATGAGATTTTGCATGTTATAACAACACTTCCCATTGCCTCCATTCATCTATTTTCAACCCTCTTGGTTTCCTTTATTGACTCCATTAGCCCAAGTTGGATAGGCACTAGTCTCATTCCTCCATCCACTTTATTTTCCTATGCTATAATTTCCATTTTCTGAAAGCTAACTCTTCATATCTCCTTGAGCATCCATTACATAGATTTAGTGATCCTATTCTAGGGATACCCCCCTTGTGCCGGAGGAGAGTTAGCCTAAAGTGAGAGAGGGCATTGTGGTGGTGAAAATGGACAACCCATTTTGAGTTACCTTTAGGCTTGCACCCGTTGTTGGGACTTTTAGTTGATGTGCAAGTTCAATTGGTAACATAATGCATTACCATGATACAATAAATATATAATAATTGCCATATTTTTTTGTTGTTAAAATACTTTTGATATTCACATAAGTATATTTACATCATCAAAGAAAAAACAAAGGTGGAAGGGTATAAACAATGGTATTTACATCCTCTTCCTTAATGCTACAAGAATAGAAACAAAATCTGAATTGGCAACAAAATCTAGCAATTTGGCATCTTTGATAAGCAAAAAACCATTTTCCAAAAGTTGCATGCATATCTCTTCTCTCCATATATACAATAGGTAGACAAAGAGATAGCCTTGTTCTCAAAAACACATTTGTAATTAAGCTTACATAGGGAAAACAAAGCATAAATTCTCAGATAGTGCCAAATGCCACTAAGATAGGAGTGAACTAAGGACTAAAATTCCCAAGCAAAGTTGCGTGCCAATGCAATCTCCCTTGAAGAACAATGACATGCTCTATTTTTTCATGGTCCCAATAGGTCACGAAAAATAGGCAGTTCCTTAAAATATGCTTCATTGTTTCAAAAAGGTGATTGGTAGGGAAAAGACCATTTGAGTGCTTTCTTTTCAATAGTCAAGCCTTAGAAGGAAGGCCTTGAAAAATCACTAGCCATGCAAACATCTAGAGCTTATAAGACACCTTCATTGACCAAAAAGTGTGCAACTCCAAATCCATTGGCCTTTAGCATTGAAAGTTATGCATCATGCATTTAGTACAAGGCCAAGCTCATGATGTTGATGCAAAATGGAGTACAACTTATGCGAGTTATATTGAAACAACGTGCACAAAAAATTCCACTCCCAATCGTGCTATAAGTGTCTTGGCATATCAATATTCATATTGAACAGATCGTCCCATGGGATGAGCATGGTGGTGGGCTAATTAGCGTAGAATAGGGCATACTCATGTGCTAATGTTCACTAATGCTTTTAGGAGTGTGCATCTACATCCCACGGGTCCCTCCAAAGAAAGACCCCCTTCCTGCGTAGTTGCCACACCTAAAGATGTAGAAGGTTAACAATATAGATGTCCTGAGTCTTCTAGCTCCAAATCGACTTCCTGGCCAAATCCCACCTTCCATAGTTGCCAACCATTTTCCATCGGACCAACCCTACAACCTTTCTCCTAGCAGACGAGATACTCTTGAAGATAAAAGTGCCTTCTATTTGAAAATGTAGGGATTGAAATAATATCACATAGACTAAAGGTTCCTTGAATCCTACATATATGCTGAGCTATGAGTAATCAGTGCCGCAACAAGTCTTGCCATGGAGAAGACCCCTCCAGAGTCCAGACATCAAACAACCCATTTTGCTACATGATTGCTTCCTTGAGTTGCCACACCTATCAAACCTAGACCCACCTTATCCTTGGGCATGATACAAACATCCCAAGGCACCATTGGAAGGCCCCAAGCCCAACCATACTTGACCCACAAATACCACTACAACATTTATTCCAGAATCCAAATGATGAAGCTGAGCTTTGCTGGGCAACTAGCATGAGACATAGTACATGTGAGAGGCTAGGAGGATCCTGTCCATAATGGTTGATTTTTTGGAAAACGATAGGTCCTTGGATGGCAAATATCTCAAGGGATTTAAGCTTCATAGAAATTATATTTCCTTATTGGAGAAGTAAGTGGTATTGAATTTCAATAATTATTTAAAAAAAGGGTATAATAGAGATTCCAACACCAAGGCCCTTAATCAAGTTCATACATATGTATATTAAGTAAAGTATTAAGGTATACCAAGGATGATATTGAAGGAAAATACCGAGGCACAATTGTCGTGGGATCTTTACATTCCTATACCAACCAATTATCGAATAAGAAATCATGAAGTATGAAGTCCATGAATGATTCTAACTTTTTGGCAAAATGTCCTTTTTGTGCAAAGGAGTGTGATTGTTTGAGTTCCTTGAAAAATCAAAATGGTGTTTACCCATATTACTATAGAGTTTTTGTTAATATTTTTGGTGTAACTACGGAAGATATTCTTGTATATTTGTTTTGGTCAAACCTTTAAAAGGTTATTGTAATTATATTGTACAAGTCGACTCAACTGAAATTATTATATTATTGGTATTTTACTTATAATTGTAAAAAGCCCCATTGTGGCTAGTCGGCCCTGTTTTTATGGGTTAGTTAGGTCAAGAGTCATGTCTCTTCAAGAGACACTGTTGTGTATAAATAATTGATAGGTTCCTCTCATTTGCACACTCATGCACACACTTCTCTTGTGCATCTTGGATCGCATAAGAAGGTCTAGCGCACAAGTCTTGGAGATTGGTTCTTTGAGATCGGATACTACTACCTCAGGGATATGGTATAGAGGGGAGCAGTGAGGCTCTAGTTCATGACTACTGAGGATCAGGTTGCGGATGTGTTCACCAAGCTGTTGTCGAGAACGAAGTTTGAGTACTTCAAGGACAAGCTTGGTGTGGTCCCTCTTTAGAGGAAGTGACAGGTGGAACTCATCTAGCATGAAAAAGGGCTGGCACTGAGTCTGGTGGGTCTCATCTAGCATGAAAAAGGGTTGGCATTGAGTCTGGTGGGTCTCATCAAGGATGAAAAGGGGCTGGAACTAAGAACAAACGGAAAATCTCATCCAACATGAAAAAGGGTTGGCATTGAGTCTGGTGGATCTCATCCAGCATGAAAAAGGGCTGGCACTGAGACAAGAATGCACATGATCAACTACTGATGCATCGCGGGGAGAGGATGTCCTAGGGACATGTTGTAGCTATTGAGAGCTACCAACAGACCTTGGATGCATGGGGTGAAGTCATGTTGCACTATGGATATCCGAGGATGTATAGATTCGCATGTTCAACAATCAATAGGTGTGAGCTTGTGTGGTATCAGACTTGAGGTCTGTGTCTGGAAAGAATACCTTCCTAGTTAAGAGGGAGTGTTAATATTTTTGGTGTAACTACAGAAGATATTCTTGTATATTTGTTTTGGTCAAACCTTTAAAAGGTTATTGTAATTATATTGTACAAGTCGACTCAACTGAAATTATTATATTATTGGTATTTTATTTATAATTGTAAAAAACCCCATTTTGGCTAGTCGGCCCTGGTTTTATGGGTTAGTTAGGTCAAGAGTCGTGTCTCTTCAAGAGACACTGTTGTATATAAATAGAGGATAGGTTCCTCTCATTTGCACACTCACACACACACTTCTCTTGTGCATCTTGGACTGCATAAGAAGGTCTAGCGCACAAGTCTTGGAGATTGGTTCTTTTGGTGTTTTTGGTCATGGTCTTTCTTGGAGAGTTGTAGCGCATATTTGTACTGGTTGAAGGAATCTATATTGAGGATTTTGGTTGCTGGGTTTTCTCCTCTACAAGGGTTTCCCAGGATAAACTTTGTGTTCTATTGTATCTATGATTGTCTATCTTTTAGTGATTCTATTACAGTTGCTATTGGATTAAATAACTGTAACTGTGTAACTAGAATTTTTTTAAAATTACAATATGGTATCAGAGCAGGCCTGAATAGAAGCCAGTTGTAGATCTAGAAGCCTAAAAGGGAGCTGTTTTCAGTCTAGAGACAGTTGTCGGAAAAACCAAGACCATCGGGAGGTTCGCCCTAGCCTAGCGCACTTTTCTAGTGGACCAATTTTCCATTTTGCAATTGTTGCAGTTAGGGTTTCACCCAAACCTTAAGGTTGACATTTTTCCAGTTTTTGGGGAAATTTTTACAAAGCAAGACCACCAAGAAACTCGACTTAGCAGAGCACACCTACTGGTAAGTTCAGTGTTTCAATTTTGGTCATATTTTTGTGTGGTCCTAGGTAGGATGACTATCGGAACAAAGATCAATGAGAAGCTAGATGATGCTGATAACTTTAGGGCTTGGAGGTACAGAGTAACCCTCCTTGAAAAATATGAACTGGATAAGTTCATTATAGAAGAGGTTCAAGAACCTCAAGAAGATGAAGCTAAGGAAAAATATAAGAAGGACATGGTGAGAGTAGAAAGGATTATTGCAGACTCCATTAAGGACCACCTTATCCATCATGTATCATCATTATCTTCTCCAAAGCAAATGGACACCTTAACTCGTCTGTTTGAGGGAAGCAACATAAACCGAAGAATGACTTTGAGATCTCAATTGAAGAATGTGAAAATGTAGAACTCAGAAACCATTCACTCCTACTTCTCAAGAGTGAATCAAATCAAGGAGCAGATAGAAGCCATTGGTGACTCGGTAGAAGGAGAAGAGATGGTAATGACTACCTTGAATGGCCTCCCAAGGTCATGGGATGCATTCATCCAAGGGATTTGCTCAAGGAAGAAGCTTCCCAAGTTCAATATGATTTGGGAAGATTGTAACCAGGAAGAAGCTAGGACAATTGCAAGAGAAGAAAAGATGGCAGATGAAGATCAAGTCCTAGTCGCCCACACCAGGAAAGGAAAGATCAAGAAGGAGAATTCTTTACCTAATAATTTTAAGAAGGATCAAAGAGACAACTCAAAGATTAGATGTTACTGTTGTCAGGAATTGGGACACTTTGCTAGGGATTGCCCCCTCATTATAGAAATTAAGAAAAAGAAAGGAAGTAAGAGGCATCAAGCTCACACAACTAAAGATGATGAGCCTCCCAAGAAGGTAGAAAAGCAAGATGATTCAAGTGATGAGGATTATGTTCTTATCTCATCCCTCACAGGTACTGTTACTCATGGAAGCGACACTTGGTTGATAGACAATGGTGCTTCCAAGCACATGACAGGTTATGAAGAGTCCTTATCTAACCTTATTCATAAAGATTCACCTCACAAAGTGAAATTAGGTGATGATTATCAGTGTCCAATCAAAGGTGTTGGAGAAGCTTCCTACAAGTTAAACTCATGCAAGCCAATGAAGATGAAGGAGTTCTCTATGTGCCAGGTTTAAAGAAGAATCTTCTCTCAGTTTCAGCAATGGTCAAGAAAGGATTTAGAGTAGCATTTATTGATGGTCAAGTTTTTATGTGGCCTAGAGGGAAGAGCCTTTATGATGCAGTAGTGATTGGAGTTGAAGGAGGACTCTACAAATTAAAAGGACATTTAGAGTCCATAATGGTTCATGATACTCTGAATCCCAGTGAACTATGGCATAGGAGATTTGCTCACCTACACTACAAAGCTCTTCCGGTTGTGAGAAAAATGGTGATAGGTCTTCCAGAAATCCAAGCAGAACCAGATGGTGTGTGCAAAGGATGCGCACAAGGAAAGAACGTGAAGCACTCCTTTCCCAATAGTGATAGCAGAGCCAAAGGAGTTTTGGACATCGTGCATTCATACGTGTGTGGACCGATGTCAGCAACTTCACTAAGTGGAGCGGAAGATAAAGACCTTGTGATCAGACAATGGAGGTGAATTCACCTCAGAAGAATCCAACAAGTATTGCAAGGAAGTTGGGATTAAGAGGGAACTTTCTACTCACTATAACCCTCAACACAATGGAATAGCTGAAAGGAAGAACCGAACAATCATGGAAGCAGTAAAGGCCATGATCCATGATCAAGATCTTCCTATGCATCTGTGGGCAGAAGCAATGAGGACGACAGTGTACGTGCAAAATATAATTCCCCACAAGGTGCTAGAAAACAAGACACCCGAGGATATGTTTTCAGGAGAGGAGCCAGAAGTCAGCCATTTCAGAAAATTTGGCTACCCTGTATTTGTTCACGTCCCCAAGGAAAAGAGGACAACGTTGGACCCTTCTAGGCAGAAGGGCATATTTGTTGGTTACAGTGACACATCGAAGGCTTATAGGATATACATTCCTGATCACTAGAAAGTGGAGATCAATTGAGATGTAACCTTTGACGAGAATGCAACTTTCAGTAAATCCAAACAGATCGGTGTAGAAGAGGTACATGAAGAAGAGAATGGAGTTCCTAAAGTTCCAGAGGCAGTTGAACCAGAGAAAGTCATTTGAGAGGATGATGACACGATAGACCCTCAGAAACTAGTCGATATACCTTCTCGCAAGAGAAGACCAGCTTGGGCACATGAGCTTATCTGCAATGTTCTTGACTTGGCTAGTCTAGGAAAGGTTACTAATGTGTGTGTAGGATTAATCGTTTATAGCATATAAATGATCATACAAATAACAAATGCGACAAAGGATTGCAAAGTTTATATTATGATATCTCTGCGGAGTACAAAGGCTGAATGCGGCTAAATAAAATGACAACACTCGGCTAGATCAAAAGACAAAAGGATCTTAGCCGGAATACAATAAGCAAACTAAATGATAATACCCAGAATAGGTGAGCACTGTGTGATCAGTGGATGCGCTGGAACTATGGCAGCTCATACGGTAACTGCTGGAAGTTTGGAAAGCTCACCCTAGCGGCTATACCTCTCGGAATGACCTGGAAACTGTCCCAAATGATGCGCCCTACTCTAGTTCTCAGTATTGGTAACTGTCGGACCCCTCCGCTGGTGGGTTTGGACCTCAGATGGATCCCCTTAGGGGAATGCGCCCCTCTCTCACTGGAAAAATGTGCCCTAGTGATTCCATTGTCGGAATCGGCTAAGATGTATCTCAAAATGACCGCCTTGGTCTACTGGGAAATGGGTCAGAAGGGTTTCGCTGAATCTGTCTTGATGCTCGCTCGGGAACCCCAAATGTATCCGTTAAAAGTGTCGCACTTCCAAGTCTGGAAAATGAGCCCCAGATGATTCCTTCGTCGGAATTTGACGAGGAACCAGGCAAAAGATGCGCCTTGCCTTCCTCTCAAATGGGTAAGAGGGAAATATCTGAATTCTCCCTGGATGGGACAAGTCAATTCCCTAAACCTCCTTAGGAGCTGTGCCCTCTCCCAGGATAAGTGCGCCCTTGCTGCTGAACCCTGCGTAACTACTGCTGAAGAATGATGGAAGACCTGGGTGATCTTCTTGGTGACTAGGGTGTCTCTCAACACCGAAATCAACCACTTGGTGTCTTCCTCCTGGAATGCACTGAACTATCTCTCCTGAGATGCACCTCTCTCCTCAATGACAAGTCATAATCTGCATAATGATGAATTAGGTCGCTGACTCTTCTCTTATAGCTTTCCAAAACCCTAATTCACTGTTGAAACCCTAATTCCTTGTTGACCTTTTCCCTCCAAGTGACTTTTACTTTATTTTATTATTCCTTGATTAAATCAGTTAATTAATTAATTAATCATTTTACCTCTAAAAAGTGATTTATCCATCCTTATGGCTTCTCCGACCACTGAAAGTCACTTCTCATCATCTTATCCTGTAGTGCTCTTCTTCCCGATTCCGATGAGCTATTACACTAAGAGGTT
>ML800342.1:408152-418272 GCA_009831015.1 Picea engelmannii | reverse complement strand
CTCCTGAGATGCGCCTCTCTCCTCAATGACAAGTCATAATCTGCATAATGATGAATTAGGTCGCTGACTCTTCTCTTATAGCTTTCCAAAACCCTAATTCACTGCTGAAACCCTAATTCGTTGTTGACCTTTTCCCTCCAAGTAACTTTTACTTTATTTTATTATTCCTTGATTAAATCACTTAATTAATTAATTAATCATTTTACCTCTAAAAAGTGATTTATCCATCCTTATGGATTTTTCGGCCACTGAAAGTCACTTCTCAT
The DNA here is from genome assembly GCA_009831015.1 of Picea engelmannii. Taxonomy (NCBI): domain Eukaryota; kingdom Viridiplantae; phylum Streptophyta; class Pinopsida; order Pinales; family Pinaceae; genus Picea; species Picea engelmannii. Next base: position 418,006 of record ML800342.1, on the reverse strand, counting down.
CATCTTATCCTGTAGTGCTCTTCTTCCCGAACCCAATGAGCTATTACACTAAGAGGTTTCTCCAAGTAATATGCCCATTATGACCTTAGTGAAATTAATTAAGATATGACCCATAATAACTCAAAATTACGGAAATCGTCGGAATGCAACGAAACAAAAACCAAGCTGTGCGGAATGGATCTTGATGATGAATGATGCAATTCGGGCCCAATAAAACCCTTCTATATCTCTCGAACTCTCTATCACCCCTATCTGGCTACTCTGATAGGCATAACACTCTGTAATTTATAATGTCCCAAAATGGGGACATTACATTATCAGAGATGTAGAAAGAATTGGTGCCCCAAAGAAATCTTTCAGGGAAAGTAAGAGGCCGAAGCCGTATTCCAGCTATGTGGCATGCTTGTGTGACATAATGGATGCAAAACCTTCCAGTTATGAAGAGGCTGCAAAAAATCAAATATGGAAAGATGCCATGGCAGAGGAATACTGGTCCATTATGCAGAATGATGTTTGGGATGTGTTTCCCAGACCAAAGGAAAAATATGTGGTGAGTTCGAAATGGATCTACAAGACGGAACTCGTAGCTGATGGCAGTATTGAAAAATATAATGCAAGATTTGTGGCTCGAGATTTCTCTCAGAAGGAAGGGATTGACTATGAAGAGACCTCGATCAAAACTATACTTTCATTGGCCACTATGATGAAATGGAAGGTGCACCAGATGTATGTAAAGACAACCTTCTTGAATGGTGAAATAAAAGAGGAAGTTTATGTGGAACAACCATTTGGATTCGAGACACATGATAGGGAGACTCATGTGTGCAGATTAAAGAAGGCTTTATATGGATTGAAGCAGGCACCCAGAGCTTGGTATGGTAGGATTGATAATTTTCTGATGAGCTTGGGTTTTAGCAAGAGAAGTGAAGATCCTAACCTTTACTTTAAGGTTGAGGATGGTGAACTGGTGATTCTACTGTTGTATGTAGATGACCTGTTTCTAATAGGTACGAAAAATCTCATTACTGAGTGTAAAAGAAAATTGGCTGCATAATTCGAGATGAAATATTTAGGAATGATGCACTACTTCTTGGGACTAGAAGTTTGGCAGAGATCAGATGGGATTTTCCTAAATCAAAGAAAGTATGTTGTGGAAATCTTGAAGAGGTTTGAGATGTTGGACTGTAAGGCCATGGCTACTCTGATGGTATCAAATCTAAAGTTGTTGCAGGATACAACTTCAGAGATTGTGGATTCAACCTTATACAGGTAGAGAGTGGGCTCGTTGATGTATTTGACGAACACAAGACCGGATATATGTTTTGTTGTGAACACCCTGAGTCAACATTTGGAGCAGCCTTGACAGGTTCATTTGGTTGCAGCAAAACATGTGTTGAGGTACCTTAAGGGTACTCTATATAATGGTCTCTGGTATAGATCTGACCATGAGTTTGGATTGTATGGATACTCGGATTTAGATTGGGCCGACAGTATTCCTGACCGGAAGAGCACTTCATGATACTGTTTTAGTCTTGGCTCTAGTATGGTCTCGTGGAGCAGCATGAAGCAATCACATGTGGCACTCAGCATGATTGAAGCTGAGTATGTGGCAGCATGTGCAATGAGCAGAGAAGCAGTGTGGCTTAAGAAGCTGCTGTCTGGGTTATTTGGTCTCGTATTGGAGGCGACCTGCATTTGGTGTGACAACCAGAGTTGTATAAAGTTGTCAGAGAACCCGGTGTTCCATGACAGGTCGAAGCATATCGAGATCAGATACTACTACCTTAGGGATATGGTATAGAGGGGAGTAGTGAGGCTCCAGTTCATGACTACCGAGGATCAGGTCGCGGATGTGTTCACCAAGCCGTTGTCGAGAACGAAGTTTGCGTACTTCAGAGACAAGCTTGGTGTGGTCCCTCTTCAAAGGGAGTGACAGGTGGAACTCATATAGCAAGAAAAAGGGCTGGCACTGAGTCTGGTGGGTCTCATCCAGCATGAAAAAGGGCTGGCATTGAGTCTGGTGGGTCTCATCCAGCATGAAAAAGGGTTGGAACTGAGAACAAACGAAAAATCTCATCCAACATGAAAAAGGACTGGCACCGAGTGTGGTCGATCTCATCCAACATGAAAAAGGGTTGGCACTGAGACAGGAATGCACATGATCAGTTACTGATGCATCACGGGGAGAGGATGTCCTAGGGACATGTTGTAGCTATTGAGAGATACCCATAGACCTTGGATGCATGGGGTGAAGTCATGTTGCACTATGGATATCCAAGGATGTATAGATTCACATGTTCAACAATCAATAGGTGTGAGCTCGTGTGGTATCAGACTTGGAGTCTGTGTTCAGAAAGAATACCTTCCTAGTTAAGAGGGTGTGTTAATATTTTTGGTGTAACTACGGAAGATATTCTTGTATATTTGTTTTGGTCAAACCTTTAAAAGGTTATTGTAATTATATTGTACATATCGGCTCAATTGAAATTATTATATTATTGGTATTTTACTTATAATTGTAAAAAGCCCCATTGTGGCTAGTCGGCCCTGTTTTTATGGGTTAGTTAGGTCAAGAGTCATGTCTCTTCAAGAGACACTGTTGTGTATAAATAGAGGATAGGTTCCTCTCATTTGCACTTCTCTTGTGCATCTTGGACCACATAAGAAGGTCTAGCGCACAAGTCTTGGAGACTGGTTCTTTTGGTGTTTTTGGTCTTGGTCTTTCTTGGAGAGCTATAGCGCATCATTGTATTGGTTGATGGAATCTATATTGAGGATTTTGGTTGTTGGGTTTTCTCCCCCACGAGGGTTTCCTAGGATAAACTTTGTGTTCTGTTGTATCTGTGGTTGTCTATCTTTCAATGATTCTATTATAGTTGCTATTGGATTAAATAACTGTAATTGTTTAACTAGAATTTTTAAAAAATTACAACAATTTTTAACGGATTATCAAAGTAACATGTAAATGCAATCACAAATTAAAAATTAGAGGACGAACTAGCTAAACAACAAGAAAATTATAAATATCTTGAGAATGAAGTTGCCAATGAATTATTACAAAAAATGAGGAAATTTCTCGCCTACGAGATCATTGTCAAAAACTGCTTGGAAAAATAAAAAAAAGTGAAATGATACAAAGTAGTGCAATCAAAAGTTAGAACAAAAGAATCAAGATCTCAAGGAGAAACTCAACAAGAGTTTATTAGAAAGAGATGAAGAAAACTCCCACTTAATTTTGTTCATTGGAAGCTTAGGCTTCAATTACGTATGGAGGAAGCTCATCTTTTGGAGCATGTATCAAAAGAGATTCTAGAATCGACTGGTCTAGCAGAGTTAGCTGCTTATCGAAAGAAAGAAGCCAAGGTGAAGATAATCATTCTTGATTGTGTGAAGGATCATTTCATCTCACACATTGCCAATAAGAAGACAGGTAAGAAAATGTTTGAAGCTTTGGTTGAGTTGTTTCAAAACTCTTGTGCTTCTCAATAGATGCTTGTGCCAAACCAATTTTTAACTGTTCGTATGAGCATGATAGATACTATGGTGAGCTACTTGGCTGGGATCATTGAGTTGAAGGATCAGTTGGCCGCCATTGGAACAACATGGAGGATTGGGAGTTGGTGTGCATTGCTTTGAAGGACTTGCTCCTTTATGGATGCCTTTGTTTAGGGTGTTTGTGCTCAAGAAACCTTGCCAAAGTTCCCATAGCTTTGGGTTGATCTTGTGCAAGAAGAAATCAGATTACATTCTTGTTTAGAGCAAGAAAGGGAGGTAGATTTGTCTCATTAGGAAGACAAAGAAGGGAGGTATAGATACAGGGAAGGACTTGAGTAAGGTGACGTGTTTCGGATGTCACAAGTTGGGACATTATGCTAGCCAATGTCCATTGAAGAACAAGGAAAAGGGTATGAAACATGTGGTAGCTGGGATTGTAGTAGGTGTAGAGGAAGATCTGTCTTAGTTTGAGATTGCCTTTTCCATTGCTTCTTTCTTGTCCTCTAACACTTTCTCTAGTGTTGGATGGTATGTGGATAGGGGAGCTTTGAGACATATGACATATGACATGTCATTATTTGGCACATTTCAAAAGCAAGAGGGAGGCATGAGTGTGGAGCTCGATGATGATGCTACTTATTTTGTGAGAGGAATTGACTCCATTTCCTTTTGGATGCCTTCAAGTGATGTTCTTGAGCTGAGCGATATTCTATTTGTTCCCAGTTTGAGGAAAAATATTCTTCCAGTTTCTTGTATGATAGATCTATAGTGGAGAGTTGCTTTTGAGGGATAATAGTCACTAAGCAATGCCACATGTTGACTTTTATGAATATGCTGCTGCAAGTTTCAAAGGTTTTGACTGACAAAAATTAAATGCTTTTGCCAATATATTTTCCGTGAAAGGCTTATTGCCGTCCTTATACACACTTGCAAACGTGAGCTAAGTCCTGCTCACTTAGTGTGTTCTCGAAGGCACAATGCCTAGGTTCAAAGTCCACGTTGTCACTTTGACTTGAACATCTTCCGTCTAGGCTAACTCCTAGGGAAGCCAAGGGGGGTAGACCCTAGTTACTAGATGAGATTAACGTTTAAGTTCCAGGAGTTGGTTTTAATTGGTTAAATGATCAGGGAGAATCTAGCCTATGATGTTAAGCAGTAATGCAAGATGCAACAATTAAGTATGGACAATCAAACCTTTTCCTAGGACAACTAAGACTAGTGCCTAAGATTGGGCAAGGGGTCAACTAAGTTAAAGGGAGATTGATTACAAAACAGTTACAAGTTTACAAATAGTACAACAAGATAGATACAACTAGATACAAGATACAGAAAGAATATCTAAGATATACAGAGTTAGGCTAAACTAGATACAATGGATACAAGATATACAATATACTAACAAGTTGCTTTAAATGTGCAGGCAATAAAGATACTCAAGACAAAATAGCCATCAACACATCAAGCCAAGCATGCTTATAATAGATCTTACTCTATTGGACTGCTTATCAATGGCACAAAGACTAAGATCACTCAAGACCCAGTCAAGAGAGTGCCTCCAGGTGGATGCGCAACTTCTTGAAGGATCACACCACAAATACAGGAACAACAATATAGATGAAATGCTCGAAAAGTAAAGTGTTCCAGATGATAGATGTAACCACTTAGATAATTATTCCACAACACATAAAATGACTTGCATGTAAATGTAGATTGAAGATGTAGTGCTTGCAAGTATAAAAGTAAAATGCTGATGTTGTAGACCACGGATTAAGTTAGGTGGTTAAGTGAGATTTGCTTTAATCCTATCTAAGTGTCAACCAAATACTTTCCTCCCCCAATTACCAAGTAAGTGTTGGGTGCTCAAGAAGTAAGGCAACAAGGCCCACCCTAGCTCCACAGGTCAGTCCTAAGATCAGAGTACTCCCGGAAAGGACGTCGCGCACCACGAGACCGTCCCCGACCTAGCACCTTCTGTTGCCTTCCACCGACCCCGTTTTAAATGGCGAAGATGGTTGGTAAAGGTGTCCTATTAAGTCTAATAAATTGTTAACCTTAAGGACTAAGTATTTTAAGGTGTTTTGAGTGTGTTAAGCTTGCTCAAAAATGATGCCAAAGTGTATTACTATGAATATTAAATCCTGGAAAAGGGCCTATGGGACCCAAAACCGAAATTGAAAGTTATTAAGATTGAAGCTCTTAAATGTGAAATTATTGCATGTGAAACGTAAAGAACTTGAAATAACTTTGCGAAATTGAAAATGGCGATTATTTAAACCATTAAGTTACCCATGTTTGCATGCATGTGTGAAAAGTAAATACTTGAGAAATAAATGACTTGCATGCAACGAAAAATAAAGATTTAATCTAAGCCTCCATGGGCTCTAGGCTAGCAATGGTTGTGTGAGATCTACTCTAGATAATTTTAGCTTTTAATATGCATGTAAGATATCACAACTAGACTAGCTAAACTAGGAAGCAAAAGATAGAAAGAAAACTAAACTAAAGCTGGAAAAAAAAAACTGAAATGAAAGAATGCAAGCCACTTGGGTACCCTCCTTTGTGTTTGCTTACTGTGATTTAGATAGAAGAGAAAAGGGGATAGAGTTACCACTTTGAAAGGAGGCCCTTGAAGGTGTGTTGTGAATGAAATTGGGCAGCATGCACCCTTAACCTGGCAAGAACCTGCAAAAATCAGCAAGCTATTGCTTGTTGATTTTGTTGCAACACACTCAACAATGTTAAGGAAGTTTTTTGTTGTGCAACAGAAGTTTCCCGCATGTAAAAACCAGAAATATGATTGATTATATTGACATATCTAATAAGTTAGATACCAAAAACCAGAATATGAATAGAAAGAGAAAGATAAACTGAAAAGTTTATGGATTTTCAGTGAGTGATGAGGGTAGATTCGTGCTTGAACCTATCCCAACAACCCTCTTGAGATGACCTGCAAATCTTGAACACAATGTGAGAAAGAGAACATATAATGTCTAGCATGCATCAACAACAGAACATAGTTTATATTCTAGATACATGCATAACATATAAGCCAACACCAATACTATTGCTAGACTTAGCTAAGTAAACACAATTTACCTAAGCATATATTCAATATCCACAAAATAGCCAAAATAATAACAATTTCACCTCACAATAGCATGGAAATCCAGACCAAGTCTTGCACTCCAATGTTCCTCCAAAGATATTCTTTTGTTACCCAGGGAGAGGTTGTAGCAACAAAGTTGCTCCAAGCTCTCATGCACAAGTGAACCAAAGCAAGATGATAATGAGAGAGAGAGAGAGGAGAGAAATTGGTAGCATAACAATACTCAGAAGAATGGTGAGGAACGAATGAGAGGAGGGTCTCATTTATAGCAATGAGAGGAAGAGAGACCCTTCTTGGATCTTTGAAAAGTGTCAAAAATCCAAGCCAAGAGACAACTCAAGTGACGAGGGCGTGAGCTTTTAGGTTTAAGAGGAGAATAGCAAGTGGGATGAGTGGATGAGTGAGGTGGCAACCCAAGAAGGGTGCATAGGCTAAGAAAGGAGGCCCATGACTAGCTTTAAATTAGTTTCCATCTTTTTGAGAGATGTTTCCCACTTTTCCATAGAAGAGGGGCGCAACTTCTAAGAAGGGTGCAAGCTTTATGGAGAGGAGTGTGGGGGGGTGTGTCAAACATACTCCTAAAGGTGATGTGGATAGGCAAGGAGGGGCGCACCTCATCAAGGAGCGGCCCACAACTCATCTTAAATGAGTTTCCAATTCTTTACATGAAGTGGGGGTGCATTTCCCAAGAGGGGGCGCAAATCCCAAGGAAAACGTGGGGGTTTTAATTGAGGAATGGGTAAAGGGGAAATGTAAAGGTTAAGAAAGGGTTAGGTAGGTTAGGGGAAGTCTCTCTCAACATTATCAACCTTTACTTCACCTCAATTGATGAATTATTATAGAATTGACATTTTTCCAATGTCTCGGGTTAGCAATTAAAATTGCTTTTATCTAACTAAGACTCCTAAGTGGATAACACCCTAGCAAAACTTGTCCGACTGAGTTGAAACTTGGTCAAGGGTGTAGGGGGTCTCAATCCATTTATTTTGAGTACAAATACCCCTATCAAAAGCCTAGGGACCTAGCTTTTACAATATTTTATCAAAATTATTTAATTAATTAATTAATTAAAATCCCAACCTTAGGAAATTTTAATTAATTAAAAAAAACCTATCTAGATTCGACTAAAAATCACGAAACGTTTTGTCCTGTCTTACATGGTCATTTACATCATTCGTAAACACTAGCTACCAGAGGATGACTTCATTAGAACGCCTTTCACCACTTTGGAGGATTTATTGCTGGTGGGAGTGAAAAACTCAAGGGAAATTAATAAGGCTGGTTAGGCCAAATTAATATCCTGAGGATAAAAAAGACTCAGTGAAAGGAACTCTCCTAATGAAGAAATCCTAAGGTAACTGACCTAACTATGATCCATGCAGACCTATTACATTATTAACCCACGCAGGGGTGTGGAAATTCCGTTTAAAAAAATGTGTGCTGGGAGCAAAAAATTCCCTGTACAACCAAATAGTCTTTGACTTGTTTGCATCTGATGATGCATATCTTCATGGTACATGGAGTTGACCCCCTAGTTGAATAGGCGGTCAACAAGGCTCACATGTTCTATGTGTCAAGTTATAAAAGTTTTTGCGGAAATACTCTTAACTTTTCTTTGATGAAAGTGTGCACGAATGTTTGCAGAAAGAAAGCTTGTGGTAATTTTTGGAATAAATTTTCGTTTGCAGCAATGTTTGGGACTTTGATGTAGTAAAGTGTTGAACTTTTTGCCACAACAAAGTCAGGGAAAGTGCCACATAACTTGTAGGATTAAAGCTTTGAGGAAACATTACAAAGAACATTTTCTGATTTGTTCAAGACAAAGTTAAACATAAAAGAGATGCAAATCAAAACTTTTGATCAAAAGCAGCTTTTCAAGAATTTTTCTAAGGGTGGAAAACTTTGAAACTTATCAATCTAGTAATAATGCTAATTGAAGAAAATGCATAGAAAGATAAAAAATGAAACAAAGGCAATCATTCAAAAAGATAAAGTTACCAATATGTTCATTACCAAGAATTTTTTTTTAAGTTAATCCAGGAGACTCAAGCATGATGATAAAAGAGTTAGAATGGAAATTGAGGGGGTTACCCCAAGTTTGAAAGAAAACTTGGGTGTGTTGAGGCCTCAACAATATCACTTTTTTTCACAGTGACTCCAATAGTGAATTTCGTTCCCATAGTGGTTATGGCAGTGAATTCAAATGTCTATAAGCATTACGTTTGGTAGTCAAGGTGTTTAGGATGGTTGGTTATGTTCAATGCTGTAATCTTTGCAATTGTAATTCATGCATTTGCTTCCCACTAGTGTGTTGTCTAAGCTCATACGAACTAGTTTCATTGCTTCCCTCTAAGATGCAAACAAAGTACTTGTCTTAGGTCACCTTGATGACCACACTATTGCTCCGTAGGTATGATTAATTATATGCTACAACAACAATAAAATTCTTAATGTTAGGGAGTGAACTTCTCGATTTAATCAATTTTGATCGAGACCATTAGACATCCATTGATTCTAACTAGATGTTTTGACCTATGGTATCTTGATAGGAGGCATCGAAGTTTGAGTTTTTTGGTGGTCGATAATTTCTTAATGATTGTCTAATGTGTGCAAGATTTAGGGATAATTTTAGGATGTTGTTTTGTGATCTAATTTTGAGAGTCATGTCTACAAAGTGGTGTATTTTGTAGTTAGAAGCGCCCTAACTAGAATTTAATTCTTTATCAGCCACAAATTCTTAGTTCTCATTTAATTCATGCTCTGATACAAATTGATACAACCTTCACGCTTCACACTCTAGTTGCACACAAAGCATAGGCAAAAGAGGCACAAATAGTGTAGGGAAAAGAGGCACACTTATCACACAATCATCCTCCTCATAGAAGCAAGCCTTTCCCCCATTGAGAGCATTGCTATGATTAGGTACCTAACGTGCAAGAACAAGATAAACATGGATGACATGAGGCTCCCCAAAATTGCTTCAAACTCTAGCCAAAACCACTAGGAGCTCAAGCGGGGATGGCATAAAGATGCCAAATCTTGGCTAAATCATTGGGGAATACAAGAAAAAGCCATCATGCAGAATATTGATAATATTACAAATATAATCACTTCTAAATTTAAGGAGAATATGTGGTACGATAAAGAATTAGTGGATAGAAGGAAATTAAGATACTACAAGTAGGTGGTCAACCCTAATTTAGAAGATCAAAATTATTTCTTTGTTTTGAGAATTGCAAAGAAGAAAATCAAC
>ML800342.1:388907-402196 GCA_009831015.1 Picea engelmannii | reverse complement strand
GAGGCTGGCATCGCAGCACTAGGCTGGCAACATCAACACAACACTACTCCCCCTTTCGAGGGAGGTCCTTTTGGACTATACCAAGCTTATCTCGAAAGTGCTCAAACTGTACACGAGATAGAGGCTTGGTCAACACATCAACAACCTGTTCATCTGTGCTAACGTATTGGAGCTTTATGGCTCCTCTCTGCACCATGTCACGGATGTAGTGATATTGGATCCCTATGTGTTTTGACTTGTCATGAAATACATGAATCTCTGTCATCTTTATGTAGCTCTGGTTATCACATAGGATAATGGTTGCTTGCATCTCCTATCAACAACTTACGAAGCCATGTGGCTTCACAACTAGCAGAACATGCAACAATGTATTTTGCTTCCGCTGTGCTGAGAGCAATGCTTGATTGCTTCCTACTCTGCCATGAGATCATGGCTGACCCCAAACTGAAACAACATCCTAAAGTGTTCTTCCTGTCAGAGACACTTCCAACCCAATCTGAATCAGTGTACCCACTCAGTGTGAAGTCATGATCTCCATCATAACTGAGACCACAATCTACTGTACCTTTAAGGTACCTCATCACATGTTTTGCAGCAACTAGGTGAACATGTTTGGGTTCTACCAGAAACTGACTCAAAGTGTTCACGGCAAAACAGATATCTGGTCTGGTGTTCGTCAGATACATTAGCGATCCAATGATCTGTCTGTACAACGTGGCATCAATCAATTCTGACGAAGTGTCGACCAAAAGCTTCAACTTCGTTTACATGGGTGTATTCATGGACTTGCACTCCAACATATCAAATCTCTTCAGTATTTCAACTGCATACTTCCTTGGTTAAGGAAGATTTTCTCTGGGCTCTACCATACCTCAAGACCTAAGAAATAATGCATTAGGCCAAGGTCTTTCATCTCAAATTCTGTAGCGAGCTTCTTCTTACATTCGGTGATGAGCTTTTCTTCTCCAGTTAAGAATAAGTCATCCACATACAACAGTAATATAATAGGCTCATCATTCATAACCTTGAAGTAAAGGTTAGAATCTGCCTTACTCTTGGTAAAGCCCAAGTTCGTCAGAAAATTGTCTATCCTTCCATACCAAGCTCTAGGAGCTTGCTTCAATTCGTACAAAGCCTTCTTCAACTTGCAGACATGAGTCTTCCTGTCTTCAACTTCAAATCCTTGAGGTTGTTCTATATACACTTCTTCTTCGATGACACCATTTAGGAAAGCTGTCTTTACGTCCATCTGGTGTAACTTCCATTTCATCTTAGCTACAAGGGCTATGATGGTTCTGATCGAAGTGTATCTGGCTACATGAGCAAATGTCTCTTCATAGTCAATACTTTCCTTTTGAGAAAAGCCACAAGCGACAAACCTTGCTTTATACTTCTTAGTACTTCCATCAGCAGCATGTTTTATTTTGAAAAACCATTTGGAAGATACCACATCCTTGCTCTTTGGTCTGGGAACTATTTCCCATACATCATTCTTTATAATGGATTGGTGTTCTTTTGTCATGGCATTTGCCCATTCTTTCTTCTGAATGGCTTCTTCAAAGCAGGTAGGCTCCTTCTCTAAGAGATCACACATCAAAGCCATATAACTGGAGAATGACTTAGGTCTCTTCACTTGTTTCGTGGTTCCTTTGGGAACACCATACTTCTCTCCATCTTGAATAAACTCCCTATCCCAAACAAGCTTTCTCTTATGGGAGATTGTCATCTGAGGAGGTTCTTGAAATTCTACTATGTCATGATCTTCTAGAATTTCCTCATTAGGGGAAGCTATGACTTCCCTCACTGGTTCTGCAACTCTGGCAGCTACAGGTTCCTCTTCATATACTTCTTCAAGCTGGCATCTTCATGATTTCTTGAGTGCTGCATCTTCATCAAAGGTCACATCCCTGCTGATCTCGTGGTGACCTGGTATATAAACTCTGAAGGCCTTGGAGACCTCACAGTACCCAACAAATATTCCCTTCTTTCCTGAAGGGTTCAACTTGTTTCTCTTCTCTTTTGGTATATGTACAAATACTGAGTAGCCAAATATTTTGAGAGGGCTTACTTCTTGCTTCTTTCCGGAGAACATCTCTTCCGGGGTCTTGAACCCAAGTGCACTATGGGACAATTGGTTTTGTACATATATTGCTGTTCTTGCTGGTTCTGCCCATAAGCACATTGGAAGATCTTGATCATGGATCATGGTCTTCACTGCTTCCATTATAGTTCTGTACTTTCTTTCTGCTACACCATTTTGTTGAGGATTGTAGGGAGTGGTGAGTTCCCTCTTAATCCCAACATCTTTGCAAAAGTTTACAAATTCTTTTGAGGTGTATTCTCCTCCATTATCTGACCTGAGTATCTTTCTTTCTATCTGAACGATTCTCTATCAAGGCTTTGAGTTCGTTGAATTTACTGAACACTTCATATTTTGATTTCAAAAATTAAACCTAGGTTTTATGAGAATAATCATCAATAAAAGATACATAGTATACATACCCACTGATTGAGGATGATGGCATTGGGCCACACACATCTGAGTGAATGAGTTCTAAGACTCCTGCTTTACTGTCTCTCTTCGGAAAGGGGTTCTTGATGTTCTTCCCTTGTGCACATCCATTGCACACACGTTCATGGTCAACCTTGAGTTCTGGTAAGCCTGTGACTGCCTTGCATACATACGGTAATGCCTTGTAGTTGATGTGTGCTAATCTTCTATGCCAAAGTTCACATGGATTCTCAATGGCATGGGTCATCGCTGCTTCTGTGTGACCCTTTAGCTTATACAGGCCACCTTCTTCTTTTCCAATGACGATTGCTTCTTTCATAGTTTTTCCTTTAGCCCACATAAGATCTTCTCCATCTATAAAGGCAATTCTGAACCCTTTGTTTTCTAAAGCTGATATGGAGAGTAGGTTCTTTGTAACTTTATGAGAAAACTTCTTTTCAGAAAGGCAAGAGAGAATATCTCTTTGACTTGTCATGTGCTTGGAAGCCCCACTATCAATGAGCCAAGTGTCCTCACCAGGTGATACTGATCCTGAGAGGGCCGAGATTAAGACACAGTTTTCAACTTGTTCTTTTATCATCTTCGTGGGTGGCTCTTCATCTTCAACTGCATGGGCATGATGCCTCTTGTTTTTTTTCTCTTGTATTCTTCTTGTCTAGTTGGACAATGTCTCGCAATATGTCCCATCTTGTCACAACGGTAACATTGGTAAGATGAGAAGTCTTTTTCTTTTCTTTGTCCTTTCTTCTGGAATCTCTTAGGTTGAGATTCTTTATGTATGATTTTTTTTTGTGGGTGAGACTCTTTATGAGTTTCTTTCAAGAAGTAAGACTTCTTTCTTCCTCTAGTGTGAGTAGCTAGGGCTTGATCTTCATCTCTTGATAGTAGAGATTCTCGATTAGCTACTCTTGATTCTTCTTGAATACATTCTTCCCAAAGATTGTCAAATTTTAGTTTCTTCGTTCTAGCACAAATAGTTTGGATGAATGCGTCCCATCGTCTTGTGAGACCATTAAAGGCCGTCATTATGAGTTTGTCTTATAGTATCTCCAATTGCTTCTAGCTGTTCTTTGCATTGAGATATTCTGGAGAAATATTCCTGGATCGATTCTCCTCTCTGCATCCTTGTATTCTTGAGTTGAGTTCTTAGATTCATCTTCCGGTTTTTGTTCTTTCCTTCATATAACCTGGTTAGGGCCTCAAACATTTCTTTTGGAGTCTTCTTTGAAGACACTTGAGGAATCAAGTGATTTTTGATAAAATCCACAATGATTCTTTTGGCCCTAATAATGTCCTTTTGGTGCTTTGCTTTATCTGCAACATTGGCGGGTTCTAGTACTTCTTCTTTGACGAATCTTGCTAGATCATTCTCTTCAAGAATGAGTCTAATCCTATACTTCCAGGCACAAAAGTTTTCCACACCTTCTAGCTTGTCAACAAGCTTTAGTGCTTGCAGACATCTTTTACCTGGAGCTAGGAAAATGACCGAAAAATGAAAATGCTCAAAATTGAATTCTGAACTTACTAGGAGGTGCGCTTGGCTGAGGCGAGTAACCTGGTGTGGTTAGATTTCAGAAAATCCAACTTTTACCCCTCCAAACTTGATCTGCGGATTTCTGGACTGGTGCTTCTGGTTTTCTGGTACTTCTGGTACTTCTGGTTTTTTGGTACTTTGTGAAAACTAGGGTTTCACTTTTCGGGAGATCTAGCCACTGAAAAGTTGCACTGAGGATGCCAAAGTGATCCTTGAGGAAGGGCACACTTTTCTAGATGGTTTTGGGGTTGGAATTCTTCTTCAATAAAAATCCCTAATTTGCATGTACGACAACAATGACATTTTTCTCTTTTTCTTGTGAAAGATGCTCTCTTCAGCTTAGCTCTGATACCATGTTAAGGTTTAAGCTATTATTAGGTTTTTTTTTGAATTTACTAGATAACCATAACATAGATAGGATCACTAAGAAATACACAATCACAAGAGACACATCATTTATCCTGGGAAACCCTCATGGGGGAGAAAACCCAACAAAAACTTCCATAATATAGATAGCCAATATAATGCCAAGAGATAACTCAAACAAATACAGAAAGTCCTCTCCCAAGAATGCGCCTGTCTCTCTCTTCTTTCTTCTCCAATTGCAGCTCCGAACTTGCACTCTGATGAACAAGTGAGTGTGTGTCCAAATGAGGCGCTAGCCTCTTTATTTATACAATTTGGCACGTGTGGACGGAGGTGCTTTTCACTAGCAAGTCCGACTTCTCAATCTGGGTGGTTATAACCACTTTAATATATTCTGGGGCCGACTTCTCATTTTGCCTATTACAATTAGGGTTTGACCAATCCGCAAAAGGGGATTTGGTCATTTACAATACCCGACATGATCAATCCGCAAAAGGGGATTGAGCTAACGAATAATACATCAATAATAAATAGAATACTCTTTGTAGTTACAATATTTCAACAATTGTGAGGGTCACACTTGTGATTGTTATAACACTCGATTGTTGTATAACTGGAGGTGTCGTGTTTAGGTTTAGTATGGTGGATAATCTTAGGTTCAATTTTGGCTTTAGTTTGTGTAGTTTTGGTATTTTTCTTCCAATATGTATTGCACTTAGTGCCAACATGGGCTACATAATCTTGTCCAGTGGCTTGACTAAATTTGGGTAGTTTATGTAGTATTGCAGGGGCCCAAGTCGCCTTGATGTGAGGGGCGAGAGCATTCTGGATGTATTTAGTGTAGGACAATCATGGTCTAAGGCTTAGCTTCTCCTTTGGAGGGGGTTTGGGGGAAGTTAGAGTGTATTCACCATATGAATACTGTCTTGGTGGGGGTTTTGATGAGCATTGTTATGTGGTAGGTTTCCATATTGGTTTTGAAAGTTTTCATATTGAAAGTTTGTATGTTGATTTGGAAACCTAGCATTTTGATAGTTAGATTTCAGATTTTGAATGTTTTAAAAGTTGGCATTTATGTTATTAGGAGGTTGAGTGAAGTTCACATTGTTGAAGTAGTTTGTATTTAAGGTGGCATTAGGTTGCCTTGAGTGGAGTTTTGGTTTTGAAAGGAATTTGAATTTTTGTTTTGTGAACTTATGAAGGTTGCACAAGGACCTTGGTTAGGGCTAGATCTTTGAGGGGGAGATAAGTTCGTATGTTGGGCTAGAACAATATTTGCATTTGTGTGTAGCATGTTGAAGACATTGCCATCTGTGACATTTACATTAGGCATACCTTGTGTGTTGTACAAAAGGTAGTTATGTTGATTAGGTAGCAAATTATAAGTGTGTTGGTTGAAACATAGAAGCAAACATAGACATTGGAAACAAAATTGTTGAGGGTTTGCACATCAATAACATTGATCAAAAAATTGGCAAACTATGGTAAGCATTAAAAAATACAAGATATTTTTTAAAATGGAAACCGACATCGACATCAAATAACCACATTCTTACATAAACATGAAAAACATTGATATATACCATGTATGGAATGCCAAATGATACTTCAAACATCAATGGTCAATACTGAACCTTGATAGTTCTCCATTCAAAACAAATAAATCGAAAATTACATCAAGTATATAATAAAACTATCTTATCATCATGAGTCAACTACAATGATCAATCTAGTGGCTAGTCACCAATTCCCTCCATCCCTTTTACAAGATAAGGTAATGGCTCGTCCTTATTGTTGATTGCAGCTTCATGAGACATTCTCCAGGTTGTTCTCCTCTGGACTGAGTTGAGATGATCTGTGAGAGAGCCCATGTGATGGGTGTGTCATACTCCTTTGGACTGATTTGAGATGACGTGTGGTCTCCTATCGTGCTCCTCTGGACTGAGTTGAGACGACTTGAGATGGTCTCCTGTCAGACTCCTATGGACTTAGTTGAGTTGACTTGAGATGGCTCTCCAGATGGTACTCCTATGGACTTAGTTGAGTTGATCTGTTGAGAGTGACGTCCCTGTGGCTGAGCATAGGTGGACGTGTCCCTAGTGGTTGAGCACTAGAGGATGTGTGGATCCCTTGCTATATTGTCTGAGAGTAAGATTTACTGTGTAACCCTAATTGTGTAAAGGGTACAAGTCAGCCCCACCATGTAAAAGATAATTAGTATTGTGTAAAGAATAATTATATTTCTGAGTTGTACAGGTTGGCCCTATTGTGCCAATAGACACACCTATTGCTGTGTTAAGTCTTGTGTAAATAAGAGTAGATCCGCATTGTGGATCTCACTCACACACACTTCATTGTAACCTTCTCTTAAGCTACTTGTATGGCTGAAGTGCACACTTCTCTTAGGCGCAAGTTTCTAGGTCAAAGAACACCCTCTTTTGTGCTTTAGGGTTTATGGTGTGTGGGATCTTCTCTTGACTCTATAACAAAGGATTGTTGGGTTTTTCCCTTGATTGAGAAGGGCTTTCCCAGGATAAACTCTTGTGTTCTTGTGCATGGTTATTCTTCTTGTGATCTTGGTTACTGCAACACTTGTGTATGGTATTGCTGCATTGTTTATTGTTCAAGTACATGCTAAATTGAAATAAACCACATATGCAAGAGCTAAGCATTAAAATTCAACAATCCTCCCATAGAAGAAGGCCTCTTAATGGATATAGATGGCCATTGGTTGGTGTCTCAGTATGTGTAGAAGGTGGTGTTGAGGCCGACACATCGACCTCCTCACTTAAGTGTCCTTCTCCCCCCTAATGGCTGTGGGTCATCCTTCCTTACCCCTTGCTACTCCTCCTACTCCTCATGTAACTAGTCAGGGGCCTCCTCCAGAACAGGGCTTTTGGTCTCCACCCTCCATGATGCAAATTTTAATAAAAAATATTTGTATTCATGTTCATCAAATGTAAATCCAAACCATTAGACACCAAATATGCAGAGTTTGCTCATGTATATAGCATGTAAGGGTGAATATGCCAAATGGCATTAACCATGATACATATTTGAAACAAAATACATTAATATTGACACTTTAAATGACATCCAAGGACTAAAAAGCATCATGCTACAACAAATAACTTCATGTTATCAAAATCAACACCTATATTGCGATCTTGATCATTAGTAGCACTCTTTGTCTCGATCCTCTAGGTACATCAATACTAGTGCTTGGTGCTACTTGTGGATCCAATTCCATCCACCTTATTGTTGGTCAAGTCAATACCCTCCAATTTTGATGAAATTGGCTAAACCAAGCATCAAAATGAGGGACAAAGATTAACATGCCTAATTAGTGGTTTTCGCTGGAGTGAAGGGCACATTTTTATTAAGTTCATGACAGATGAGTTAAACAGTGAACACGACCAACAACGGGGTACATAGAGGGCTTAGTGCTCTTGATTAAATGCCAATCCCATACCCTCATACATGATAGAATCCAATCAGTGATTTTTTTGAAAATATCACGATGTTTATAAAAAATCACGTTGTCACATTTTTTCAAAAAATCATGATTTTTCCTCTGATTTCTCCTTGTGTTTAACATGGCGATTTATTGTGATGCTGGCAATTTTTCGATGATTTTTTCATCCATGTTGAAGTGCAGATTAACTTGGTTGAAAGTGAAAAGCTGATCGGGGACCCATTTGGCCTTGTCAAGCAAGGTTGTGTTTCAGTGTGTTTTTTTTGAAAATATCACAATGTTTAGAAAAAATCACAATGTCAACTCTTTTCAAAAAATCATGATTATTCCTTGGCGATTTTACCTTTTGTGTTTAACATAGCGATTTATTGCGAAGTTGACAGTTTTTCGATGATTTTTTCATGTATGTTGTGTTGGGATTTGGGTACCTTAGAAAGTGGTCCCCATGTGCTTGTGAGTCCCTAAGCACAAAGGGGGAAGACTTTTACCCTTGTACTATGTACTTTGTGTCTAATTTCACTTTGACTTAGGAGATTTAAGTCAAAAGTGAAATTTGGTCATTTTAGCTTAAAGTGACAATTAATTCACAATGTGGGTGAATTAATAGACATACAGTGAGAATTATGGAAACTATGGAAACTTAAGTGAAGTGGGTTTTGAGTTGAGATTTATGTGAGATGATCTCAACCATTTATTAGAGATGAGATGTGAGATCTCATCCATCCATTCTTTTAGGTTTCCTTGTGCATCCTAAAGGAGGGCGCAATGGGCAAAGGAGGCTTCATTCCTTGTTATGTTCACTTGAGGAGAAGGAGAAAGGGAAAGAGGATTAGAACAGTTGCATTGGGAGAGGAGAGCTTGGACGCATGCTTCCATGGAGAGAGGCATCTAGCTTAGGCCTCAGTTATTTGATGGTGATCACATCTGCTAGGAGGGTGCACCATAGGAGTGGATGCATAGCTACCTGGTAGCAGTTTCACTTGGAGGAAGCCAGTTCTAATTGGTTCAATGGAGAGGCAGCACAAGAGAGCACATTCTTGTAGACGGATTTCTTCTTTGGGTCAAAGAGGAAGGAGAGCGCTTCATTTCATTGGAGAGAGCAACAAAGGGAGAGGGTGCACCTGAGTTTGGGCGCATATCTCATTGGATCTTGTGGCAAGGCTCGTGAGAAGCTTGCTATGTATACAAGTTCCTTTGTATTGTATTACTTATTGTATCTCATGCTTTGATCATCATTATATAGACATATATCCCAAACTGGTTTTCCCCGGGGGGGTTTTATCCAAGGTCATGTTGACCAAAAATACCTGTGTGAAATTTATGCATGCTTAGAAGTGTAGATCAGCATTTTAAAATTCAAAGATCTAGAGGTAGTGTTATGTGTTTTAATGTATTATGCATGTGCTAACATTGAGTAAAGAAAACACTTGCAAGGGCACCTTAAAAGAGCACTTAACCATTAAAATATTGAGCAAAAAGTTTGGTGACTGTTTTCTGTCCTAAAATAGCAAGAGAAGACAGCCACACAGTTGAAACTTAGAGCCATACTAGGGTCAAGGACAGACCTTAGGTGGCAGCCTCATAGGACCTCGGAAAATCTACATGTTGAAGTGCAGATTAACTTGGTTGGAAGTGAAAAGTTGATTGGGGACCCATTTGGCCTTGCCAAGTGGGGTTGTGTTTCTGTAGCAGTGTAGTGGGTATTGTAATTTTGATGAGGGTTGTACTATTGACGGTTGCTTTGATGTTTAGGGGGGTGATACTAGAAAAGGAGCCTATGGTTGGGTGGTAAAATCTTTCCCAAGAAATCGTTGTTGTTCTTTAAGATAAGTATTGTGCTATGGTTGAAATTCATATGATTATTGTTATTTGAATTTATGGCCACCATAAATGCTTATTTGTAGGTGTTGTTTATTGGTTTCTAGTCCATGCATAGTATATTTTTTTCCAAGGAAAACCTTGCAGGGAAACCCAAAGGATACTTCCGCATATTTGGGGATGGCAACCCTAGTAGTATTGTGCTATGTTTGAAATTCATGTGATAGTTGTTATTTGAATTTATGGCTGTTGTAAATGTGTATTTGTTGATGTTGTTTATTGATTTCTAATCCATGCATAGTAGTTTTTCTTTTCCAAGGAAAACCTCAAAGTGAAACTCAAGGGATGCTTCCCCACATTCGTGGATGGCATCCCTAGTAAACCCGTTGGGGTAGACTAGTTCACTTCACCTAGGGGGATTTTAATTGGGCACTTGCCGGCGTGGAACTAGTCAAATGCCTAGCAACATTGGTGACAACCAGTTGAGCTAACCCCTTGGGCTATTTCTAATGCATGCATAATAGATGTGTAGATGCATGTAGAATTCATAGCCCATGGGTTCTTATTCGCAGATTCACTGCTTAAATACTATTTCTGCTGCTGTAATGAATGAAAAATGAGAACGCTCAGAAGAGAAATTCAGATTTGGCAGCCCTATCCAAGGGAGCATAACCTGTATGTTACATGGTCTCCACACCTCACAACCATAAAGGAGAGAAGGTGTCATCAATGTGTGGAAGACGTGGATGTTAGCCCACATGTCCTATAATTGAATCTCTAAGCATTCCCTTTCCAACAAGAATATAGATACATTTAATTATCAATGTCAAACTTAACAGTTTTACAACAGGTCAATAAGCGGCGGTTTTGAGTTGTTTTTGGTAGTTCAGTCGAGTAGCATATACTTCTGTTGATCCTTGAGCATTATTCCTTGATTTGACCATCACCTTTTCACCGAATTCTTTTTCAGCTGTAGATGTTAATAACAGAAGTGTTCAGTCAGTTTCAATTTTAGATTCTTATTTCGTGGTCGAGCAATTTTCTACTATACTAAAATACCAAAAACAATTGAACCAGCTCTGTTGTTTATCCTTATAAGCTGCCATTTTTGGTTACGATCTAATTATGTATTTTTAGCTTTGGTCTCGCATAAATTTGCATAATATCTTGCATTGCATCTTGTTCCTTTCTATTTTAGTAAACAATGGAGAACTGGAATTGTAAAATAAAAAATTCATAATTTTGTTATTTCTTTTCTTGAAATTGATATATTAGCAAAAAGAGAGCAAATGCAAGTTTTAGCTTTGGCTTATGACATTGTATTTGTTTCTAATGATTTTCATCAGCAAAAGGAGAAAGAAAGTTGGGAGGCTGCACTACTAACAATGAAAGCTAAACTTGAAGAATCAGAAAAGGCCTGCTTGCAATATGAGATTGATGCGGCAAAAACAAGAAGTCGGCATATGATTCCTTTCCAAAAGCTTATTTTTCATTATTCTTACTCTATTATAATCTACTGCTTACTTAAATGATTAAGAGAATATTGTTCATTGCTTTTCATTTTGTCCAATTTATTAGATTTGATTTTACTGTGGCAGGTGAATTGGAGTCAGAGTTGGCAGGATTACGGCAGGTCCTTAAAGGAACTAAAGAGGAACTTTTATCTAGTAGAGCAGAGGTGTGGGGTTACATTCTTTAGCCCATTTTTTGTGATGCAAGCAGAAGTATTTTCTTCCAGCTCTTGTCTTTGGTCTTGCAAACAAAGTCAAGAAGTTGCTGACTTGATTATTCAGTGATCTCCTACTCCTTTCACTGCTTGAGGCTAGTCAATTAGTGGTTAGGATAAGTGGTATCTTCTAGCAACAAAGTAACATTGGGTTAATTGTATACTTGTCTAAGCATTACCATGGTGGGACAACCTTTAGGCCTTATCACAAGTGTCAACCCCTAAGATCAAGGTGTATTTCCTAAGTTACCAACCTTTAGGCCTTATGACAACTATCAACCCCTAAGATCAAGATGTATTTCCAAAGTTTGGAAGTAGGTGCTTGTGGTGGTTGATTGCAAAAGGGGAAAAGGGGACTTCATGAATTGACCATATAGTTATGATGTTGATGCAGAGGTCTTCTTTGGCTAGATTTCAAGAGCTAGATGGCTTCATTCACTCCACATGTGAGCCTTCAAGAGGGAGCGTTTAGCCTTGATTTAACATTTATTCTCCCCTTTAATTTTTTGCTTTATTTTCTTGGTCCCTTTCTTTAGATATGCCATTTTTTAGGCATGGGACTAGGGGTACATGGCCTTGTATATTTGTTGCTCTTTCCTCTAGCTTTTTTTCAGTTTTCTTTGACTTTGGGTTTCTATACATGGGGTCTTCTTTTGCTTTGCTTGGACCTTGCTGAGTGATTCACAACAGGTCAATCATGAGCGAGAAGTATGATGAATGGAGCACAATGAAAATTCAAAAGGATGAAAAAAGTGTTATATATGGTTTGGGATTTGTGACACGCTACATTAACTTGATTCCCTAGTGGTACAACCTGACCTAAGGGATGATGCACTTATTTGGAGAATTTTTCCAACGATGGTATGACAAGGCAATGAGTAAAATTTGTGACTGTTACAAAGTGTTTTTAGATTCCACTTAGTGTTCACTGTTATCGCACAAGTTGTAGGTTGGGAAAACCTTGACCCGACCATCAAATGGCGACAACTTTGAGAACACCTACCCATTGTCACCGTAGGCAGGTATTCCCTTCACTTTAGAGATGAAAGAATCACTTCAAGGAGGGAATCCCGGTGACCCTAGGGGGGAAAGAGACAGAAAGTGGAATGGTGGATGTGTAGCCCCTATAGGTCAAGATACTAAGCATGGAAGGTCTTGAGAAAGAGTGTTGGTGGTACCCAAAAGTTGCCAGGAGATAAGAGTACTTGTAAAGAGTGATGTACCTGCTCGAGACACAAGAACAAGTCAAGTATGCACGTAATATGTTAGGTGGACAACCAAGTTAAGCTTGTTGTCCCTAATTGCAGCAGTAAACAAATATATATCAGAAAACAAAAGGTAGTAATAGCTACAAATGAAGATATCAAAAGTCTAGTAAAATAAGCAAGAGACAAGCTAGCAAACACTAGTTTAGGTCAAGTATGAAAGAGCAAGACTTTGGCATGAAACAAGGCTGAAATGAAAAAGTGTTGCAGAGATACTTTTGCAGCCTTATGGCTGTAGCAAACAAATTGTTACAGCAGCAAATTCAACCGTTAAAACCTTAAAAAAATCCACCTAATAGATGCATTGAGATTATTAGATTAACGTGGCAAACTTTTAGCAACTTTCAACGATTGAGTAGTGAGTTATTAATGCAAATGTATTAGGGTTTCTGCAGCCCTAATGACTGTAGGATAAAAGTTGTGACAACAGCAAGAAGACTAAGAGAACTAAGACGCCCTAGGTTGAAATATTGTAACTACAAAGAGTATTCTATTATTATTGATGTATTATTCATTAGATCAATCCCCTTTTGTGGATTGATCATGTCGGGTATTGTAAATGACCAAATACCCTTTTGTGGATTGGTCAAACC
>ML800342.1:283331-301558 GCA_009831015.1 Picea engelmannii | reverse complement strand
CCTCCAAAGCCTTTCTTTATTCCAATATAGAATGATAGTACAATAACAATGATACACAAGCAATTCTTCCCAAAGCTCCGACTAACCTGCTCATTGGAGAAATGCTTCAATATATAGGCAAGGGTGAGAAGATGGGAGATGAGGAGGGCGCACCACATGGTGAGGAGGGGCTCATCAAATGTAAAGAGAAGACTGCCAAGTGTGAGGGAGAGGGCTGCCACCTCTCCCCACACTCCATAACTTACCACATGTGAAGCAACCATGAAGTAGAGGGGCGCCACCTCTCAAGAGGTAGGCTGCCCTCTTTAGAATGCGCCACCTCTCCAAGAGGGGCGCACTTCCTTTTGAGCACATGCTCATATGTACCTTACACCTCATTCAGTCAATCTCAATCCAATCAAATATGTCTCATTTGACTGCCACCTTGCCTTTTGAGGCTTTATTTGGTCAAAACATGTCCCCACATGTTTCCTTAAATTTTGCCCTTGCTGATTTTTTATGATTTTATTTGACTTTTTTGGGTTTTTGGAGTAAAATTAATTTTTAACTGATTAAATCACTAATTTTACTCAATCAAGTGGATACTTAGGTAATATGGGTGCTCTAGGTCCAAAAATGAGCACCCCCATGGCATATTAAGTCCCCTAGTACCACTTTTTTAATACATCTTTATTTTTTAATTAAAAATTGCCAAATTCTGACAATTTTTTAATTAACTGAAAAAATTAAAAAATCCTAAGGGGGACTTAGTACATTTCCATAAGACTCTAGGAGAATGTTTAGCATGGTAATATACATTAGACACTAGGCTTAGATCCATGCTCAAGCCTAACCATGGGCATATACTCCAGCTCTGGAGGGATTGAGTGAAAAAACTCATAAATTATAAATCGGCTGAAAACGACAAAATATAATTAGTAAGTGAAAAAACACTCCAGAGTATAACTCATGCTTAGGACTTAAGGTGGCTAAGACCTTTTACAAGTTCATCATGCAACATCTCTTATTACAATTTTTTATGGAAATGTAAAAAGAAAAAGGGTAGTCTTTATGACCGGCTGAACTTCTGAACTCTGAATTTTGAACAATAATGTTCAAACTTTGGCGGTTCACTGGAAATCCATCCTAATGCAACTTTGATGGATAACAATGCCAAAGAAAGAAAGTTGATACCACTTGTAGTGTACTTAACCCCAAAACTTTAAAGCAATAACATAAAATGTAGTGCAAAACCCAAGAACACGAGAGAAAAAAGAGATAAACCATAAGAAATATCTCTTTGATAATCAAAATAGAGGGCTATGTTCACTTGTCTCTTCAAGGGGGCAACCTCCAAGAGCAATGCTTCAAATAGAATAACAATTATTGAAAAAACATTACATAACTTTCTACTCAATATATAGTTATCCATAGAGAATCTTAACTACCAATGGACCCCTTATAATAAGGGTCGACCAACTAATTTGGGCATTACTGATAAAAAAGATCAATTTTACAATGAGTGATTATTAACTAACTATTTAATGGGCCTTATTCAAGGAAGGTGGCCTCATACCTTAATAAAGTATCTAAGTAAGGGGGTTAGCGTAGGACCCTCTTCTCATACAAATGGATTGTAAGAGCACCTCATTTTTGTCGATGAAATAAAATAACATGTGACTTAATTCATAACTTAAGTCACTTTATTTATAAAGTACGCCTAACTCAAACTCTATGATACATTAATGTTATGACCATTATCTAATATTAACTCTAACAATTGACCAGTATTTCTTTTGTGGAAGCAGAAATGTTGTGCCACATTTAATGGGGATGCTACTCCCTTTCATTTCTGTTAAACTGCAGTTTTTAGATCAGATTTGCGCACACGATTTCTCCCAGAATGAGCATTTTTAGAGAAGATATAGATCCTCTTTACATTGGACCCTAGGAAAATATGCTGGCTCTCCTCGCATATTTAGGGCAGGGTAGTCTCTATTCTCAAACCTGGCTCAATGATTTATGATTCCTCATGTATCCTTTCTTGTTTACTAATGATATATAAGATGATTTTTCCCCAAAAAAGCAATTTTAGCCTTTTAGAGTATTCTGCATTGGCATACTACTGAAATTTGGTACTTGACTGTCCCACTGTTAGACGGTAAAATCTCAACATTAACATCAGTTCCTTTTTAATGCCAAGAATTTACATAATGAAAATGAATATCCAATAATGGAAGAAAATTTACCAGATGATTTGCACGCAGTGATCTCTGTAGGTTGTTATTTTCATCTAAAAGGCGAGAAATTTCATTGTCCTTTGCCTCAATGATGTTGTTAGCCATCTCCCGAAAGGAATCATGCTCCTCCTGAAATTCAACAGAACACTCTTAAGCCTTCATCTAACATACAAATGATGTAAATTTAGTATCAAACAGGCATGGAGCTGGAAAATAGAAAGCATATAGATGGAATGGCGTAAAACCTACCTTAAGTTTATCATAGTTCATCCTAAATGATTTTAGGTCTTCATCTGAACCTGTTATAGCCGTTCTATTTGTTTGAGCCTCTAGAGCCTCATATTTTACTTCACAAAATTACAGTGAAATTTTGTAAGTCCAATAAAAATTTTAGTGTATCTGTCCATTTATTAGGTCTGAAGATAAAACAAGCTTAAAAGTTAAATAAATGAACCTCATCATATAAGACATATTTTTCAATCAAAAAAAGTAAAATTAACTAATCGCAAAGGAAACAGAAATATTTACAACGCCATGTTTCTTGAACATTTGAGAGAGTACTCTGCCATGCTTCTTGTTCTGATCGCAAATGAGCTTTTGTGGACTCAAGTTTCATTGCCATGTCTTTAATCCTCTGTTCTGCATCTATCAGAGACACAGCCCTAAAAAAAAAAAAACAGAGTCATGAGCAAATACTACATTTAAAGCTCTACTTGTTTTCCAGCATACACACATTTAAGAAGATTTTGCTTAACATGGAAACAGAAAGAAACAAAAGCTTAAAAACTATGGACAATAAATTAATATATCTAAAAGGAAATGATAATCTGTGTGCAAGTGAATAGGATAGGAACTTTTGAGGAATTATGTCCAATAAAATAATAGACAATAATAGAGAACAAGGGAAGTAAATCCCTCCATGCAAGGCTTGGAGCCTCCCAAGAGTATCTTGGTGCTAAAACATCACAAAAGACTCAAAAAGAATAGGTCCATTTAAATGAATCCATCAGCTCCAGCAATGGGGTGACACCCATTGAAGTTATAAGTTTGTATAAACGTAATGCTACACTCTCACCTGGCTGCAATTTCAGTTTCATGATTTTTGACAGAATCTTGAAGGGCTTTCAGAGCACGATCTCTTTCAGCGGAGGCTAAAGCTGCCTCTCTTTGGGCTTCCTGCAATGAAAACATAAATGACAAATTGAACAAGAGATGAAACCTTCATAAAATATAGTTTTCAAGTACTCCCTTGAGCCTTCATAGAATATCTACTTCTGTCAAGCTACATGTTTAACCAATCATGTTACAAATAAAAGAAATGAGCATTTCACTTTAAAACAGCCACCTGACCTGGTAGCTGTAAAACAACTACATATATCTAACTACTTGTCTTGGCAATTATCATAAAAATAATCAAATAACCTACCTTTAAAGCAGCCTCTTGAGCTGCTACAAGATCCATATCCTTTACAGCAGAGAGCTCGGCATCCTTTTTTTGAAGAAGAGCATGAGCACGATTCTTGTAAGCTTTAAAGTCATCTTCTAAACGACTAATCTGCATATCACAAAAGGATAAATTATATGAAAGCTTGTATCATGTATCTGTTCATGAAAATCAAAATATCTTAATACTATAGCCCTAAGTTGCAGGAAATGCCAACCCCCGTCATACCAAAAACCCCAAAACAATGAAACATGTACAAATGCACCTGAAATGTTTCAGGCACATTTTGCAATTTGGAAACACAGACCGATACAGATCAGTGCATTTCAGCCCAAGACTCCCTCATTTTGGTGCTAAAGATTTTTGGGCCCACCCAAGTGCCCATGAGGACCATGGGACACAGAAAGAATAAAAGCCCTAATCTATGAAAATTAAAAACATATTAACCTCTAATGCATTTCTAAACCTAGTTACTTAAATTTTACATTAATATGAAGAAAAAAATTACAATGTTTAAAATTTTAAAAAAATCTTTAGAAACCTTAACGCCCTCTCTTTTCCTATAAGAAACTTCCCACTTTCACTCATTCCTCACAGTTTCTCCAATGGCATAGGTTTCCTACAGCAGCAGCCAGCATTTTGCTTGTGTTCGGAGAATTGGAAGCAAGCTTTGGTGGTGGCCAGCAAGAGGACAGCTATGGCTGGCAAGAGCATGGTTGTGGACAGCAAGAAGGTTGTGGGCAGCCTTATCTTTGGTGAGCAGCTTTCTTCACTGCTTTTGCAGCATTAATGGCTTCTTAAAGTAATGTTTCTCATGTCCCTCGACCTGCTACATCAAGCAAGCAAAATGAATACTATCCTCTTTGCAAGTATGTTATCAAGCTCAAACAAATGCCTGGTAGGGGTTCATGTGAATGGAGCTGTGATCTATACAAAAATAAACAAGATTTTCAAGACTCTTACACAAGAGTGAAGGCTGATATCGAACCCCAAGGGATAGTGAATTTAGCTCGAGCCTTTCAGCTATGGCATAATGCCCAGGGAGGTCACAAGATCCATTCCCACCAAGTCCTAAGGGGTTACCAGTGACATTAGATTAATACTGCTTACCAAGTCCTAGGGGTTACCATGTAAATTGAAACCATTAGACACCAAATTCAATAACTAAAGAACAAACTTGCTTTAGGGGAAAGAACACCTTTTGAGAAGAAAGCATCCTTGTTTGTCTTTTGAAGGAAAGTGCTTTATTCGAAGATGCCTTTCTTCTATTCTTGGCATGTTTTTACTTGTACTTTTCTTGGTTGCTTGCTTTGTACACTCCTGTTCTTAGATTACAAGAGATGGGGAGTTGGTCAATGCTAGACCGAGTCCCTAGACAATCACAAAGTCCGAGATCATCTTCTTGTGAGTTGTCATCCTTATCCACAAATGAGGTGTCGTCATTATCCACTGATGAGTCGTGAATGAGATCTATATCAAAAGGTGGTCAAATACATGTACTATAAATTGATATCATGAGATGAATACATGTATTGACAATGGCTTAAAGCTTTTTCTGCCAGTTCCTGTCTCTTCTTGTCTTGCTTGTCCTATTTCTTGGAGAATATTTCATTACATCTCGCAAGTGATATCCCATGGTCAAGCAGAGAATCAAAGAATATATTACTTAGATCTATGTCAAAGTTGTAGATCTCCCTCATCTGAACAAGGAAACAAAACAATCAATTTAGATCCAGTTGGTTCAAGGATCTCTGATTGGTTTTAAAATAGAAATTTAGACTTGTACTCTCCTTTTTCATTTTGAGATCTATTTAATTATCTATCTTTAGAACCAAAAGAGGAATTTTTTTACATTTCCTATGCAGCGATTGTTTTGTGCATATCATTCAGATCTTATATTATCAGCCTCAAATTCTTCTTTCTATATGGCATCAAATCACTCTCAAAGTTTGCAGATCAAGATTTTGGAGGAAGAATTGAAGAACCTGGATAACAAAGACAGAACCTAGGTGGTTTGCAAAGAGGTATTACTGGCCATATGTGTGGTGGAATGATGCAATCCCAAGATTCTAACTGATGTGGTTACTAGAATTTGACTCTGTTATCCCCATTTTGTGGGATAATTAAGGAGATTATGTCTTGAGGCCCTCAGGTTGCAGATATGGAGTGTCGAGAGACTACATGACCAGTAGTATCCACTTGCACAGATGGAGACCCTTCTCACCACCATAGAGGTCATAGATTTTCAGATGGCATCCACCACACCAGCTGGCTTCCGAGAAGCATTGGGCCTTGCTCCATGAGATACAAGTTAGGTATTATGGTTAGTGTCATTTCAATATTTGAGGCATTTGAGTATGTTGTATCTTAGACTGCTTTAGATTTCATGACATATGCTTGAACATTATGTCTTTTGCCATGTTTCACCTTGGTGGTTGACATTGTGCCCTACTAAGTGGTTTTCCTTGGGAATGGGTTTGCTACTAGCAACTCCCTTGAAAAGCCATCATACCATTCCCGACCATACTTACCACTTTTCATCACTTAAACCCCCTATTTCCTTATCTCTTGGGATTTTAGGGTGCATTGACCTAACAAGGGGTTGTCCCTCATTCTATGGGAAGAAGGGGTTGAAGGCCCAGAGGGATTATTGTTGGGTAAAAGATAAAAAACCTCCAGATGCTTTGCCCAAGGAATCCCCCAAGAAAGCAATGAAACGCTTATCTGTAAGAAAAGGGGTACCCACAAGAATAATGATTATGAATGCTTAAAGGGTTAGTTGGAGGATAGGAGGTCTCATCATGAGTTGGCCTATCATGATCATAGATATCTAGTGATATGACATTACCATCATCTGGCCACCAAACCAGGGTAATGGCTCTCAGTTGCATGGTTGAGAGAAAGGGGGTCTCATCACGAGCCAGCCTTCTCATTTCCACTAGGTATTTGTGAGTGACACTGTCATTATCTGGACACCACACCAGGACAGTGGCCTTCAACTTGTCCTTAAATTTTGAAAGAAACAATGAATGGCAAAATGATGGGCTTGGAAAAATTGCATTTGCAAACGAAGGTGCCACACACCCTCTACAAAGGCACCCATGAATGAGACACTACAACCCCTTGTATGTCATGAACCCCATGCCCATTAAGTCTTGCTCCTTAACCACTTCATCCACTTTACATGGCTTAGAGAGGGATCTCTTCGAAACACTCCTTGACCTAGGGCAAGATCTACCCAATAGGACACCTCATCAACCCTCCCATATCCAAGCTTGGCAAGTCGCATAATGTCTTTGAGCACTTAATTGTTTGACATGGTAATCTTTGATGCTCATGCTTAGGTGGCTCATTTATTGACTTGATTTACTCATCATGATATTTTGACTTGAGATCGTTGGAAGGCGTGCTCATTTGTCTTTGCAGGTCCTAGTTGGTGGACAGTTTTGGAGGAACAAGCCTAGCTTGGGCTTCCATGGGGCTTGAAGCCCACAAGTTGGATGCCAAGGGCCTGCATGCCGGATGAGAGAGATGTACCTTCGGAGGCCTAGAAGATGACTTGAGAGACATGACCTTGCCCTCACATGCCAAACATTTTCCTAGGAGAGGCAAAACGTCATCTTTTGGAGGCTTGACGTCATGCTTGAGGAGCTTGAGGTGGTGATGGCTACACATGGCACGTTTTGAAGGATGAAAGTGAAACCCTTGGATCATGAAGAAGAAGGTTGGATTGGGCACACATGGCCTTTGGAGGCCCAACCCCACCATTTCCAACTCAACGTTTGGCCTAAAAGTGCCAAAACGTCCCTCCTAAAGGGGTCACGTCACTCTTAGCGTTTTCATTTGTGCAAAAAGTAGAATTTTAAATGAATTGTTTAGTATTATTTGTGTAAAGGGGCAAGATTAGGGTTGTTGACCCCTAGTCTTGTGGTTTACCCTAAAATTATGTGGACAAACTATTTTGGAGACATTTTGTGTAAATAGAGATCATAAGATCTCATTTCATAAAATAACTCTCCCATTGTGAGAGGCCTTGGACTGAAATTTTCGCTCTCTTTAGCTAGTTTCTCTCTTGTGCTCTTGTGTATGGCTATATCTTTGGTTATTGGTTGATGGAGGTGATGCGCTAGCCTTGGAAGGCTTTTCTCTAGCTATTGTAGTGGTTTGTCTTAGCTTTTTCCTTGAATTGGTAAGGCTTTTTTTTTACATTGTGCTATCACTTGTTATTCAAGTCAAGGTTATTTGCTAGAGCTAGGTGGGAAGTATAAGGGCATACACCCCCACCTTAGTCTCCACCATTTTATGCTTACATATTATTGGTTTAACAAGGGTTTGTTAAGAGAAGTATAAGGGCATACACCCTCTTAGCCTAAACCCTAGCTAGAGATACTTGCCTTGGGGAGTAGGAGGATTTACACCCCCAAGGAAGTGGTACCTCTAGCTCTTTCTTTGCTTGACTCCATTAACCCAATCATTAAAGGCACTAGTCATTACTTGTTGCATTGGAGATATAAAATTGTTGCTTTGGGAAACGCAAAATTTCATGATTTTGTTGTTCCAAGTGTAATCAAATCTATATGCTATAAATGCTTGCCTGAGCCACTAGGGCATTTCATTTCTCCAAGTATTTCTTGTTGTTGTTACAAATTTAACCTACATCCATTAGGGCTGCAGAAAAACCCTAACCAAACTCTTCAATAAATCCTAATTTAACCGTTGAAAATTGCCTAAAATCTGCCAAAATAATCTACTAAATACAATGCATATTTTGGCAAGTTTTGAGAAAGTTTTAGTGGTTAAATCTCTTGTTGTAATAACAAGTTTGTTACAGCCATGAGGCTGATAAATATCACTGCAGTTAGCTTTTTATGACAACCTTGTTTTTTTGCTAAAGTCTTGTTCTACCATTGTTGAGCTAAACTAGTTTTTTATTAGCTTATCTCGTGCTTATTCAATTGGACTTTTGGCACTTATATTGCAGCCCTTATTATCTTTTATGTGTTGATATATATCATTGATTATTACTGCAATTAGGGTCAGCGAGCTTAACTTGCTTGTCCACCTAACATTACTATATACAAGTGTGGCTTTTCCTGTGTCTCGGGTAGGTACAAACACCCCTTTGTAGGCATCCAAAGACTTGGCAACCTTAAACCACCTGGAGACGAGTCATCAAAGCCATCTTGTGCAATAACAGAGCCCAAGTCTCCAAGGAAGCTAGCGATTGTATTTCAATGCAACTAAATGATTGGAAGCCTACTACTCTGCTTTACACGACTATTGATCTCTCTAATATTAACATCATGTTAAATTTGGCAGCATCGGTAGTCATTCTCCAATGAGAGGCCATATGGGCCACCCTGAGGCTAGCCAGGGAGATTTGGAGAATCAACCAGTCTTGTGAGGTATTGACAAAAGCCAAGGGGAACGTACAACCTTTGTGAGTCAAACCAAAAGTCAAGACGAACAAGATGCCTTGTGAGTCTAATGCAAAAGTCAGGGGGAACGTACAACCTCTGTGAGCATAGACAATCTAGTGCAAAAGTCAGGGGGAACGTACAACCTCTGTGAGCATAGACAGACTAGTGCAAAAGTCAGGGGGAACATACAACCTTAGTGAGCCTAGTCAAACCTTGTGAGCCATGAGCAAAAGTTAGGTTGAATATAAAATTCCTATGAGCTAGAAACAAACGATATTCCTAATATTGCAAATGATATAAATGTATTGATCTAGTGCGTTGGCACATGTAACATTATCCACCATGAAGAGAATTTTGAATTGCCTTGTAAAGAGTCGAGTTGTAACTGAAGTCTCAAGTCTAGTTCTATTTTAGAACTAAAGTTTAATGTTGAGTTGCAACTGAAGTCTTAAGTCTAGTTCTATTTTAGAACTAAAGTGTAATGTTGAGTTGCAACTAAAGTCTTAAGTCTAGTTCTATTTTAGAACTAAAGTGTAATGTTGAGTTGCAACTTAAGTCTTAAGTCTAGTTCTATTTTAGAACTAAAGTGTAATGTTGACTTGTAACTGAAGTCTTAAGTCTAGTTCTATTTTTGAACTAAAGCATACCAGTCTCAAGTCTAGTTCTATTTTCGAACTAAAGTGTAATGCTAAGTTGTAACTAATGTCTCAAGTTTAGTTCTATTTTCGAACTAAAGTATACCAGTCTCAAGTCTAGTTCTAAGTTCGAACTAAAGTATGAAGCTGAGTTATGATTAACTCATGCAAACAGGTTACTATTTCGAGCCTCTCCTCTTCTCCTCTTCAGCCTATATAAGTAGAGGTCGAACCCTCTCTTCAACACAGTTTTAAGATGCAGGTTAAGGGTGAAGCAATAGAGGGACACATCAATGATAAAGAGGCAGCATACCAAAGCAACATATCAGTGTTGTATATCAACAATAGAGGCAGCATATCAGAGGTGTATTTCAGCAAGGTCTTTTAGGTCTTTGTCAGGTCAGAGTCATCTTGGCAAGCTCTTTAAGAGCAGAACATTCATGGTGGATATTTGTAAGTGATCCTACATTATTAGTGCAATAAAGGAATATCGTTTGTTGGGGTTTTTCTCCCTATACAGGGTTTCCCCAGGGTATATGTGTTGTTGATGTGCATGCTTATTCATCTACATGGTTATTGCTATTCGATTATGATTTGGTATTGTTGAAGTGTATGAAGTTGGAATCAAAGTGTTGGAGAAAATAAAAGAATTAATCCGCATAAGAAATCAAGCTCATAATTTAACATGGTATCAGAGCTTAGGGTGTGTTAAACGTGTTGAAGTGCAACAGCAGGTACACACAGATCCAAGCTAGCTTGATTAAGTTTCCAGTGTGAAGTCCATGGCATCCTCCATTTCAGTCAGGGCCGAGGATAGGCTCAAAGGAGCTACCAACTTCAATGTGTGGAAGCTTCGGATAACAAATATCTTGCAAGAGCATGATCTTGAGTAGTATGTGACCACAGTGGTGGAGGAACCCACGAATAATGTAGGAAGAGCGACCTTCAGGAAGAGTCAAGCAAACGCCAAGCGAATCATCTTTGACTCAGTCAAAGACAATATAATGCATGCAATGACTTCGTTGATGACTGCTAAGGACTCTATGGATACCTTGGTGAATCTGTATGAGAAATAGTCTCCAAGTCAAAAGAGGACACTTAAGCACAAGCTTAAGTATTTGAAGATGGAGAAAGGTGAATCAGTGGCATCTTTCTGTTCCAGGATAGCCTAGATCAGAGATCAGCTTTTGTTCACAGGGGTGACAGTGGAGGATGATGATTTAGTGCAGGCCATTTTTTACAGTCTTTCTTCTTCATGGGAGACCTTCTTATCCAGTGTAAGTGGGAGAGAGATTCAGCCCACGTTTGAGAGGTTATGGCATGATTACCTCCTGGAGGAGAGTCGCACAGCTACCAAGAGCGAGCCAACGAAAGAAGAGCACTCAGCTTTAGCATCAAGTTTCAAGGGAAAGAAGAAAGGCACTTTCCAGAAAGGCTCTCAATGGAAGCCAAACATCAAAGGTACATTCAAAGGCAAGAATATTGATACATCTAAGATTAAATGCTTTAGTTGTAATAAGTTGGGTCATTTTGCCAAAGATTGTCGGTTTAGAAAGAAATATCCAAGGAAAGGGAAACATCATGCCTCAACTGTTGAGGATGATGAATCCAAAAGAAATCAAAAAATTCCTTCTAATGAGAAAGAAAATAGGAAAGAATATTATTTGGTTTCTGCTTTATCCAGTTCAGTTTCCACAGGGCCGAAAACTTGATTAGTAGACAGTGGTGCATCAAAGCACATGACAAGGTACAAGGAGATCCTCTCAGATTTCGAGACAAAATCTTTTGCAGAGCAGGTCGAGCTTGGGGATGAAATTTGTTACAAGATAGAGGGAGTAGGCTCTGTCTTCAGATTAGAATCTGGGGCTAGACTTCATGTCGATGAAGTATTATATGTTCTAGGGCTCAAGAAGAATCTACTATTAGTTGCAACCCTTGAGGACAAGGGATATTGGGTGATCTTTAAGGATAGGAAGGCACTACTATGGGCTAAAGGTAGCCACTTAAGTACAGTAGAACCCTTTGGAACTCGCAGTGGAGGAATGTACGTCATGTCAAGACAATCAGTTCAGGCATTGGCTCATGATGCAACTAGATCCAGCAAGTTGTGGCACAGAAGACTTGGACATATTCATTACAAAGCTCTTCCAGATCTACAGAACATGGTATGTGGCATGCCCTCTATTTCTCTTAGTAAAAATGAAATTTGTAAGACATGCATGCTCGGTAAAAATATAAAGAAACCATTTCCTAGTAGTGACAACAGAGCTCAAGACATCTTAGATTTGGTTCATTTTGATGTATGTGGTCCCATGTCATCTCCCTCTCTCAGTGGTTGTTTGTATTATGTCATTTTTATTGATGATTACTCTAGAAAATGTTGGATATATTTCCTTAAAGCTAAAAGTAACACATTTGATAAATTCAAAGAGTATAAAGCCTTTATTGAAAAGCAGATAGGGAAACACATCAGAATCCTTAGAACATATAATGGAGGAGAGTTTGAATCTCTTCAGTTTGAGGATTTTTGCAAGTCAGCAAGAATCAAGAGACAGTTGACCATGCCATATAACCCTCAGCAAAATGGAGTTGCTAAGAGGAAAATGTTGAGATTTGGTTACCTTGGAAAGTGGTCCCCATGTGCTTATGAGTCTCTAAGCACAAAGGGGGAAGACTATTACCCTTGTACTTTACTTTATGATTCTAATTTCACTTTGACCTAAGAGATTTAAGTCAAAAGTGAAATATGTCACTTAAGTCATAAAGTGACAATTAATTCACAATGTGGGTGAATTAATAGACATAAAGCAACTAAGGAAAGCGGGTTTCCTTAGTGAGATTTTTGGATGAGATCTCACCCATTGAATAGACTTGGCTAGATCTAATCTAGGCCATTGATCTATTAGGGCTTGGCCAAAGGAGGCTAAAGGAGGGTAAAGTGTATTATTGAGATTCATTCTTCACTTGTGAGTTTTGGAGAAGAGGAGAGGGCGCATTTCTGAAGGAGGGAGAGGCCGCACTTGATGAGGGTTTGAGAGAAGGCCTTAAGAGCTTGAGGAGGAAGCTCTCGCTACTTTGATCTTGCATGGAGAGCATATCCATGGAGTTTTAGCTTCTATTTCTTGGAGGGAGCATGTTATATGGAGGAAGGGCGCATTTATTTCCTTCATTTGCTCACCAGGAGAGGAGGACTTAAAGCCTTGAGATGAGATCAGTTGCATGAGGAGGCTAGAGTGAGGGCGCATGCTTTCATGGAGAGAGATATCCATCTTTGGCCTCTGTTATTTGATGGTGATCTTATCTGCTAGGAGGAGGGCGCACCTGTGGAGTGGTTTGACAGCTACCTGGTAGGAGCATCGCTTGGAGGAAGTCAATTCTGATAGTTTCAGTGGAGAGGCAGCATAGGAGAGCACATTCCTGTGGAGGGATTTCTTCATTGGGTCAAAGAGGAACTAGAGCGCTTCACTTCAGTGCAAAGAGCAACAAAGAGAGAGGGCGCACCTGAGTTTGGGCACATCTCTCTCTGGATCTTGTGGCAAGGCTTGTGAGGAGCTTGCTATGTATACAAGTTCCATTGTATCGTATTACTTGTTGTATCTCTTGCTTTGATCATTGTTATATAGACATATATCCCAAACTGGTTTTCCCCGAGGGGGATTTCATCCAGGGTCATGTTGACCAAAAATACCTGTGTCAAATTTATGCATGTTTAAAAGTGTAGATCAGCATTTTAAAGTTAAAGATCTAGAGGTAATGTTATGTGTTTTAAGTTATATTGCATGTGCTAACATTGAGATAAGAAAACACTTGCAAGGGCACCTTAAAAGAGCACTTAACCTTCAAAACATTGAGCAGAAAGTGGGCTTATTGTTTGTTGTCCTAAAACAGCAAAAGAAGACAACCATACAGTTGAAACTTAGAGCCATACTAAGGTCAAGGACAGACCTTAGGTTCTAGTGGACTTGTCGGAATCTATCTAAGAAAAGGTTATTGTGCTCGGGGGTGGCATGTCTAAGTGCCTATGGTTGGGTGACAATGATGTGACATTGTCTATGGTTAAACGAGCATATCAAAATTTTAACACTCCATTAAGCTTCATCTCATTTTTTAAGTTTATAAGTTATTCTTGGACAAGGGTTGCCAGGAGAAATAGGAGTATGTATACCCTCCTAGACTTACCCTAGTTTGATTGGCATACCCTAGGGAGTAAGAGGGTTTACACCCCTAGGGATTTTGTTAATCCAACTTGTGCTTTAAAGACTCCATTCAACCAATTATAATGGCACTAATCTGATTTTTGCATTAAAGAAGTAAAATTGTTTGCATTGGTAAACGTGTTTTGGTGAGATATCAATCTTGTTCAAGTTGGATTCTTTTGTGGATGCCTTGAGGTTGTTAACCCCTCTAGGGTGTTAAGGTTTAAGCTATTATTAGGTTTCTTTTCATTTCACTAGATAACAATAGCATAGATAGGATCACTGAGAAATACACAATCACAAGAGACGCATCATTTATCCTGGGAAACCCTGATGGGGGAGAAAACGCAGCAAAAACTTCTTTAATATAGATAGCCAATACAATGAAAAGAGATAACTCAAACAAATACAGAAAGTCCTCTCCCAAGAATGCGCCTCTCTCTCCCTCTCTTCTTCTCCAACTGCAGCTCCAAACTTGCACTATGATCAACAAGTGAGTGTGTGTCCAAATCAGGCGCTAACCTCTTTATTTATACAATCTAGCAGGTGTGGACGGAAGTGTCTTTTCACTGGCAGGGCCGACTTCTCATTCTGGGTGGTTATAACCACCTTTAATTAATCTGGCGACTGGCTTCTCATTCTGCCTATTACAATTAGGGTTTGACCAATCGGTAAAAGGGGATTTGGTCATTTACAATACCCGACATGATCAATCCGCAAAAGGGGATTGATCTAATGAATAATACATCAATAATAAATAGAATACTCTTTGCAGATACAATATTTCAACACACACTCCCCCTTAACAAGAAGGGTATTCTACAACAGCWTCAGGCGAGAGARAGGACAGCATCATCAACAGAATCTTGAAACAATGACTGGTGTATCTATAAATCATCAAAAGTTTTTCTCATCATCAACATTGTCATTCACAACTGAGAGTTGGAATGATATCATTTGCATTAACATGGATTAGTATAAAACTAATACATCATCATCACAACACAAGGCTGGTCACATCATCACAGCACGAGGCTGGCACATCATCACAGCAATTAAACTGGCAGATCATCACAGCACGAGGCTGGCACATCATCACAGCAATTAAACTGCCAGATCATCACAGCAATTAAGCTGGCACATCGTCACAGCAATTAAGCTGGCACATCGTCAAAGCAATTATGCTGGCACATCATCACAGCAATTAAGCTGCCACATCATCACAACAATTAAGCTGGCAACACCACACAACAATTAAGCTGGAATCACAACACAACAATTCAGCTGGCAACACCACATAGCAATTAAGCTGGAATCACAACACAACAATTAAGCTGGCAACACCACATAGCAATTAAGCTGGAATCACAACACAGCAATTAAGCTGGAATCACAACACAACACTACTCCCCCTTTCAAGGGAGGTCCTTTCGGACTATACCGAGCTTATCTCGAAAGTGCTCAAAATTTACACGAGATAGAGGCTTGGTCAACACATCAGCAACCTGTTCATCCGTGCTAACATATTGGAGCTTTATGGCTCCTCTCTGCACCATGTCACAGATGTAGTGATATTGGATCTCTATGTGTTTTGACTTGTCATGAAATACAGGATTCTCTGTCATCTTTATACAGCTCTGGTTATCACATAGGATCATGGTTGCTTCCATCTCTAGGTCAAATAGACCTGTCAACAACTTCCAAAGCCATATGGCTTCACAGTTGGCAGAACACGCAACAATGTATTCTGCTTCCGCTGTGCTGAGAGCAATGCTTGATTGCTTCCTACTCTGCCATGAGATCATGGCTCACCCCAAACTGAAACAGCATCCTGAAGTGCTCTTCCTATCAGAGACACTTCCAGACCAATCTGAATCAATGTACCCACTCAGTCTGAAGTCATGATCTCCATCATAACTGAGACCACAATCTAATATACCCTTAAGGTACCTCATCACATGTTTTGCAACAACTAGGTGAACATGTCTGGGTTCTACCAGAAACTAATTCAAAGTGTTCACGGCAAAACGGATATCTGGTCTGGTGTTCATCAGATACATCAGTGATCCAATGATCTGTTTGTACAGCGTGGCATCAATCAATTCTGACGAAGTGTTGACCAGAAGCTTCAACTTCGTTTCCATGGGTGTATTCATGGACTTGCACTCCAACATATCAAATCTTTTCAAGATTTCAACAGCATACTTCCCTTGGTTAAGGAAGATCCTCTCTAGACTCTACCATACCTCAAGACCTAAGAAATAATGCATTAGCCCAAGGTCTTTCATCTCAAATTCTGAAGCGAGCTTCTTCTTACATTCGGTGATGAGCTTTTCTTCTCCAGTTAAGAATAAGTCATCCACATACAGCAGTAATATAACAGGCTCATCATTCATAACCTTGAAGTAAAGGTTAGAATCTGCTTTACTCTTGGTAAAGCCCAAGCTCATCAGAAAACTATCTATCCTTCCGTACCAAGCTCTAGGAGCTTGCTTCAATCCATACAGAGCCTTCTTCAACTTGCAGACATGAGTCTTCCTGTCTTCAACTTCAAATCTTCGAGGTTGTTCTATATACACTTCTTCTTCAATGACACCATTTAGGAAAGTTGTCTTTACGTCCATCTTGTATAACTTCCACTTCATATTAGCTGCAAGGGTTATTATGGTTCTGATTGAAGTGTATCTAGCTACAGGAGCGAATGTCTCTTCATAGTCAATGCCTTCCTTTTGAGAAAAGCCATGAGCGACCTACCTTGCTTTGTACTTCTCAATACTTCCATCAGCAGCATGTTTTATTTTGAAAATCCATTTGGAAGATACCACATCCTTGCTTTTCGGTCTTGGAACTATTTCCCATACATCATTCTTAATTATGGATTGGTATTCTTATGTCATGGCATTTGCCCATTCTTTCTTCTGAATGGCTTCTTCAAAGTAGGTAGGCTCCTTCTCTAAGAGATCACACATCAAAGCCATATAACTAGAGAATGGCTTATGTCTCTTCACTTGTCTCATGGTTCCTTCGGGAACACCATACTTCTCTCCATCTTGAATAAGCTCTCTAGCCCAAGCAGGCTTTCTCTTTTGGGAGATCGTCATCTGAGGAGGTTCTTGAAATTCTACTATGTCATGGTCTTCTAGAATTTCCTCATCGAGGGTGTTGATCACCTATTCAACTAGGGGGTCAACTCCATGTGCCATGAAGAGATGCATCGTCAGATGCTAATTTGTTGAAGACAGTTTGTTTCTACTAGGCAATTTATGCCTCCAGCACAAAGTTTTGTAAACGAAATTTCCGCACCCCTGCGTGGGTTAATAATGTAATAGGTCTACATGGATTATAGTTAGGTCAGGTACCCTGGGATGTTTTCATTGAGAGAGTTCTTTTCACTAAGGGTTTTTTATCCTCAGGTTATCAATTGGGCTTTTCAGCCTTGTTGATTTCCCTTGAGTTTTTCCCTCACACCTGCAATAATTCCTCCAAAGTAGTGAACAGCGTTCAAATGGTCTCATCCTTCGGTAGCTATTGTTTAGGAATGATATAAATGACCATGTAAGCCATCTTAGAAAGTTTTGCGGAATTTCGTTGACTCTAGATAGGTTTTTTTAATTAATTAAATTTAATTAATTTTCCTAAGGTTGGGATTTTAATTATTTAATTAATTAATTGTTTTTGAGCAATTATTGTAAAAACTAGGCCTTTGGGTTTTTGATAGGGGCATTTGTGCTCAAATAAAATGGAAAGGCACCCCCTACACCCTTGAACCAAGTTTCAGCTCAGTCGGACAACTTGTACTAGGTGTTTGTCCACCCGGAGTCAAAGTCCGTCAAAACAACAATTTTTATTGCCAAGTCAAAAATGTAATTTTTGTAAATTTGAATTAATGGGTTAATGTTAAGATGGAAAAGGGAAAGAGAAGTCATTCCTAACCTACCCAACCCACTTCCTAACCATCACACACCCCTCACTCATTCCTCACGCCCCTAGGGGGAAATTACGCCCCCCCTCACACATGAACCTTTGAAAACCCAATTAAATGAGTTGTGGGCCCCTCCCATGAGTGGTGCGCCTAACACCTCACCTTTCACATTTCCCCACACTCCACATCACTCATCCACGTCCTCATCCATGCCAAAACCCTAGAAGAGGTGCGCCCCTCTCCTTGGGATTCCACCAAATGACTGAGATGCAACACTTGGCATGCATCCAAGAGGCGTCGTTTTGCCTCCTTGAGCTATAAATACAGCCCCTCACCTCCTCATTCATTCACCATTCTTTGAGCTAAGGTTATGCTACTGAAATTTCGCCCC
>ML800342.1:265178-278467 GCA_009831015.1 Picea engelmannii | reverse complement strand
GGTTTGACCAATCCACAAAAGGGTATTTGGTCATTTACAATACCCGACATGATCAATCCACAAAAGGGGATTGATCTAATGAATAATACATCAATAATAATAGAATACTCTTTGTAGTTACAATATTTCAACCTAGGGCGTCTTAGTTCTCTTAGTCTTCTTGCTGTTGTCACAACTTTTATCCTACAGTCATTAGGGCTGCAGAAACCCTAATACATTTGCATTAATAACTCACTACTCAATCGTTGAAAGTTGCTAAAAGTTTGCCACGTTAATCTAATAATCTCAATGCATCTATTAGGTGGATTTTTTTAAGGTTTTAACGGTTGAATTTGCTGCTGTAACAATTTGTTTGCTACAGCCATAAGGCTGCAAAAGTATCTCTGCAACACTTTTTCATTTCAGCCTTGTTTCATGCCAAAGTCTTGCTCTTTCATACTTGACCTAAACTAGTGTTTGCTAGCTTGTCTCTTGCTTATTTTACTAGACTTTTGATATCTTCATTTGTAGCTATTACTACCTTTTGTTTTCTGATATATATTTGTTTACTGCTGCAATTAGGGACAACAAGCTTAACTTGGTTGTCCACCTAACATATTACGTGCATACTTGACTTGTTCTTGTGTCTCGAGCAGGTACATCACTCTTTACAAGTACTCTTATCTCCTGGCAACTTTTGGGTACCACCAACACTCTTTCTCAAGACCTTCCATGCTTAGTATCTTGACCTATAGGGGCTACACATCCACCATTCCACTTTCTGTCTCTTTCCCCCCTAGGGTCACCGGGATTCCCTCCTTGAAGTGATTCTTTCATCTCTAAAGTGAAGGGAATACCTGCCTACGGTGACAATGGGTAGGTGTTCTCAAAGTTGTCGCCATTTGATGGTCGGGTCAAGGTTTTCCCAACCTACAACTTGTGCGATAACAGTGAACACTAAGTGGAATCTAAAAACACTTTGTAACAGTCACAAATTTTACTCATTGCCTTGTCATACCATCGTTGGAAAAATTCTCCAAATAAGTGCATCATCCCTTAGGTCAGGTTGTACCACTAGGGAATCAAGTTAATGTAGCGTGTCACAAATCCCAAACCATATATAACACTTTTTTCATCCTTTTGAATTTTCATTGTGCTCCATTCATCATACTTCTCGCTCATGATTGACCTGTTGTGAATCACTCAGCAAGGTCCAAGCAAAGCAAAAGAAGACCCCATGTATAGAAACCCAAAGTCAAAGAAAA
This sequence comes from Picea engelmannii, assembly GCA_009831015.1. Lineage (NCBI taxonomy): Eukaryota > Viridiplantae > Streptophyta > Pinopsida > Pinales > Pinaceae > Picea > Picea engelmannii. Next base: position 277,223 of record ML800342.1, on the reverse strand, counting down.
CTGAAAAAAAGCTAGAGGAAAGAGCAACAAATATACAAGGCCATGTACCCCTAGTCCCATGCCTAAAAAATGGCATATCTAAAGAAAGGGACCAAGAAAATAAAGCAAAAAATTAAAGGGGAGAATAAATGTTAAATCAAGGCTAAACGCTCCCTCTTGAAGGCTCACATGTGGAGTGAATGAAGCCATCTAGCTCTTGAAATCTAGCCAAAGAAGACCTCTGCATCAACATCATAACTATATGGTCAATTCATGAAGTCCCCTTTTCCCCTTTTGCAATCAACCACCACAAGCACCTACTTCCAAACTTTGGAAATACATCTTGATCTTAGGGGTTGATAGTTGTCATAAGGCCTAAAGGTTGGTAACTTAGGAAATACACCTTGATCTTAGGGGTTGACACTTGTGATAAGGCCTAAAGGTTGTCCCACCATGGTAATGCTTAGACAAGTATACAATTAACCCAATGTTACTTTGTTGCTAGAAGATACCACTTATCCTAACCACTAATTGACTAGCCTCAAGCAGTGAAAGGAGTAGGAGATCACTGAATAATCAAGTCAGCAACTTCTTGACTTTGTTTGCAAGACCAAAGACAAGAGCTGGAAGAAAATACTTCTGCTTGCATCACAAAAAATGGGCTAAAGAATGTAACCCCACACCTCTGCTCTACTAGATAAAAGTTCCTCTTTAGTTCCTTTAAGGACCTGCCGTAATCCTGCCAACTCTGACTCCAATTCACCTGCCACAGTAAAATCAAATCTAATAAATTGGACAAAATGAAAAGCAATGAACAATATTCTCTTAATCATTTAAGTAAGCAGTAGATTATAATAGAGTAAGAATAATGAAAAATAAGCTTTTGGAAAGGAATCATATGCCGACTTCTTGTTTTTGCCGCATCAATCTCATATTGCAAGCAGGCCTTTTCTGATTCTTCAAGTTTAGCTTTCATTGTTAGTAGTGCAGCCTCCCAACTTTCTTTCTCCTTTTGCTGATGAAAATCATTAGAAACAAATACAATGTCATAAGCCAAAGCTAAAACTTGCATTTGCTCTCTTTTTGCTAATATATCAATTTCAAGAAAAGAAATAACAAAATTATGAATTTTTTATTTTACAATTCCAGTTCTCCATTGTTTACTAAAATAGAAAGGAACAAGATGCAATGCAAGATATTATGCAAATTTATGCGAGACCAAAGCTAAAAATACATAATTAGATCGTAACCAAAAATGGCAGCTTATAAGGATAAACAACAGAGCTGGTTCAATTGTTTTTGGTATTTTAGTATAGTAGAAAATTGCTCGACCACGAAATAAGAATCTAAAATTGAAACTGACTGAACACTTCTGTTATTAACATCTACAGCTGAAAAAGAATTCGGTGAAAAGGTGATGGTCAAATCAAGGAATAATGCTCAAGGATCAACAGAAGTATATGCTACTCGACTGAACTACCAAAAACAACTCAAAACCGCCGCTTATTGACCTGTTGTAAAACTGTTAAGTTTGACATTGATAATTAAATGTATCTATATTCTTGTTGGAAAGGGAATGCTTAGAGATTCAATTATAGGACATGTGGGCTAACATCCACGTCTTCCACACATTGATGACACCTTCTCTCCTTTATGGTTGTGAGGTGTGGAGACCATGTAACATACAGGTTATGCTCCCTTGGATAGGGCTGCCAAATCTGAATTTCTCTTCTGAGCGTTCTCATTTTTCATTCATTACAGCAGCAGAAATAGTATTTAAGCAGTGAATCTGCGAATAAGAACCCATGGGCTATGAATTCTACATGCATCTACACATCTATTATGCATGCATTAGAAATAGCCCAAGGGGTTAGCTCAACTGGTTGTCACCAATGTTGCTAGGCATTTGACTAGTTCCACGCCGGCAAGTGCCCAATTAAAATCCCCCTAGGTGAAGTGAACTAGTCTACCCCAACGGGTTTACTAGGGATGCCATCCACGAATGTGGGGAAGCATCCCTTGAGTTTCACTTTGAGGTTTTCCTTGGAAAAGAAAAACTACTATGCATGGATTAGAAATCAATAAACAACATCAACAAATACACATTTACAACAGCCATAAATTCAAATAACAACTATCACATGAATTTCAAACATAGCACAATACTACTAGGGTTGCCATCCCCAAATATGCGGAAGTATCCTTTGGGTTTCCCTGCAAGGTTTTCCTTGGAAAAAAATATACTATGCATGGACTAGAAACCAATAAACAACACCTACAAATAAGCATTTATGGTGGCCATAAATTCAAATAACAATAATCATATGAATTTCAACCATAGCACAATACTTATCTTAAAGAACAACAACGATTTCTTGGGAAAGATTTTACCACCCAACCATAGGCTCCTTTTCTAGTATCACCCCCCTAAACATCAAAGCAACCGTCAATAGTACAACCCTCATCAAAATTACAATACCCACTACACTGCTACAGAAACACAACCCCACTTGGCAAGGCCAAATGGGTCCCCAATCAACTTTTCACTTCCAACCAAGTTAATCTGCACTTCAACATGTAGATTTTCCGAGGTCCTATGAGGCTGCCACCTAAGGTCTGTCCTTGACCCTAGTATGGCTCTAAGTTTCAACTGTGTGGCTGTCTTCTCTTGCTATTTTAGGACAGAAAACAGTCACCAAACTTTTTGCTCAATATTTTAATGGTTAAGTGCTCTTTTAAGGTGCCCTTGCAAGTGTTTTCTTTACTCAATGTTAGCACATGCATAATACATTAAAACACATAACACTACCTCTAGATCTTTGAATTTTAAAATGCTGATCTACACTTCTAAGCATGCATAAATTTCACACAGGTATTTTTGGTCAACATGACCTTGGATAAAACCCCCCCGGGGAAAACCAGTTTGGGATATATGTCTATATAATGATGATCAAAGCATGAGATACAATAAGTAATACAATACAAAGGAACTTGTATACATAGCAAGCTTCTCACGAGCCTTGCCACAAGATCCAATGAGATATGCGCCCAAACTCAGGTGCACCCTCTCCCTTTGTTGCTCTCTCCAATGAAATGAAGCGCTCTCCTTCCTCTTTGACCCAAAGAAGAAATCCGTCTACAAGAATGTGCTCTCTTGTGCTGCCTCTCCATTGAACCAATTAGAACTGGCTTCCTCCAAGTGAAACTGCTACCAGGTAGCTATGCATCCACTCCTATGGTGCACCCTCCTAGCAGATGTGATCACCATCAAATAACTGAGGCCTAAGCTAGATGCCTCTCTCCATGGAAGCATGCGTCCAAGCTCTCCTCTCCCAATGCAACTGTTCTAATCCTCTTTCCCTTTCTCCTTCTCCTCAAGTGAACATAACAAGGAATGAAGCCTCCTTTGCCCATTGCGCCCTCCTTTAGGATGCACAAGGAAACCTAAAAGAATGGATGGATGAGATCTCACATCTCATCTCTAATAAATGGTTGAGATCATCTCACATAAATCTCAACTCAAAACCCACTTCACTTAAGTTTCCATAGTTTCCATAATTCTCACTGTATGTCTATTAATTCACCCACATTGTGAATTAATTGTCACTTTAAGCTAAAATGACCAAATTTCACTTTTGACTTAAATCTCCTAAGTCAAAGTGAAATTAGACACAAAGTACATAGTACAAGGGTAAAAGTCTTCCCCCTTTGTGCTTAGGGACTCACAAGCACATGGGGACCACTTTCTAAGGTACCCAAATCCCAACACAACATACATGAAAAAATCATCGAAAAACTGTCAACTTCGCAATAAATCGCTATGTTAAACACAAAAGGTAAAATCGCCAAGGAATAATCATGATTTTTTGAAAAGAGTTGACATTGTGATTTTTTCTAAACATTGTGATATTTTCAAAAAAAACACACTGAAACACAACCTTGCTTGACAAGGCCAAATGGGTCCCCGATCAGCTTTTCACTTTCAACCAAGTTAATCTGCACTTCAACATGGATGAAAAAATCATCGAAAAATTGCCAGCATCACAATAAATCGCCATGTTAAACACAAGGAGAAATCAGAGGAAAAATCATGATTTTTTGAAAAAATGTGACAACGTGATTTTTTATAAACATCGTGATATTTTCAAAAAAATCACTGATTGGATTCTATCATGTATGAGGGTATGGGATTGGCATTTAATCAAGAGCACTAAGCCCTCTATGTACCCCGTTGTTGGTCGTGTTCACTGTTTAACTCATCTGTCATGAACTTAATAAAAATGTGCCCTTCACTCCAGCGAAAACCACTAATTAGGCATGTTAATCTTTGTCCCTCATTTTGATGCTTGGTTTAGCCAATTTCATCAAAATTGGAGGGTATTGACTTGACCAACAATAAGGTGGATGGAATTGGATCCACAAGTAGCACCAAGCACTAGTATTGATGTACCTAGAGGATCGAGACAAAGAGTGCTACTAATGATCAAGATCGCAATATAGGTGTTGATTTTGATAACATGAAGTTATTTGTTGTAGCATGATGCTTTTTAGTCCTTGGATGTCATTTAAAGTGTCAATATTAATGTATTTTGTTTCAAATATGTATCATGGTTAATGCCATTTGGCATATTCACCCTTACATGCTATATACATGAGCAAACTCTGCATATTTGGTGTCTAATGGTTTGGATTTACATTTGATGAACATGAATACAAATATTTTTTATTAAAATTTGCATCATGGAGGGTGGAGACCAAAAGCCCTGTTCTGGAGGAGGCCCCTGACTAGTTACATGAGGAGTAGGAGGAGTAGCAAGGGGTAAGGAAGGATGACCCACAGCCATTAGGGGGGAGAAGGACACTTAAGTGAGGAGGTCGATGTGTCGGCCTCAACACCACCTTCTACACATACTGAGACACCAACCAATGGCCATCTATATCCATTAAGAGGCCTTCTTCTATGGGAGGATTGTTGAATTTTAATGCTTAGCTCTTGCATATGTGGTTTATTTCAATTTAGCATGTACTTGAACAATAAACAATGCAGCAATACCATACACAAGTGTTGCAGTAACCAAGATCACAAGAAGAATAACCATGCACAAGAACACAAGAGTTTATCCTGGGAAAGCCCTTCTCAATCAAGGGAAAAACCCAACAATCCTTTGTTATAGAGTCAAGAGAAGATCCCACACACCATAAACCCTAAAGCACAAAAGAGGGTGTTCTTTGACCTAGAAACTTGCGCCTAAGAGAAGTGTGCACTTCAGCCATACAAGTAGCTTAAGAGAAGGTTACAATGAAGTGTGTGTGAGTGAGATCCACAATGCGGATCTACTCTTATTTACACAAGACTTAACACAGCAATAGGTGTGTCTATTGGCACAATAGGGCCAACCTGTACAACTCAGAAATATAATTATTCTTTACACAATACTAATTATCTTTTACATGGTGGGGCTGACTTGTACCCTTTACACAATTAGGGTTACACAGTAAATCTTACTCTCAGACAATATAGCAAGGGATCCACACATCCTCTAGTGCTCAACCACTAGGGACACGTCCACCTATGCTCAGCCACAGGGACGTCACTCTCAACAGATCAACTCAACTAAGTCCATAGGAGTACCATCTGGAGAGCCATCTCAAGTCAACTCAACTAAGTCCATAGGAGTCTGACAGGAGACCATCTCAAGTCGTCTCAACTCAGTCCAGAGGAGCACGATAGGAGACCACACGTCATCTCAAATCAGTCCAAAGGAGTATGACACACCCATCACATGGGCTCTCTCACAGATCATCTCAACTCAGTCCAGAGGAGAACAACCTGGAGAATGTCTCATGAAGCTGCAATCAACAATAAGGACGAGCCATTACCTTATCTTGTAAAAGGGATGGAGGGAATTGGTGACTAGCCACTAGATTGATCATTGTAGTTGACTCATGATGATAAGATAGTTTTATTATATACTTGATGTAATTTTCGATTTATTTGTTTTGAATGGAGAACTATCAAGGTTCAGTATTGACCATTGATGTTTGAAGTATCATTTGGCATTCCATACATGGTATATATCAATGTTTTTCATGTTTATGTAAGAATGTGGTTATTTGATGTCGATGTCGGTTTCCATTTTAAAAAATATCTTGTATTTTTTAATGCTTACCATAGTTTGCCAATTTTTTGATCAATGTTATTGATGTGCAAACCCTCAACAATTTTGTTTCCAATGTCTATGTTTGCTTCTATGTTTCAACCAACACACTTATAATTTGCTACCTAATCAACATAACTACCTTTTGTACAACACACAAGGTATGCCTAATGTAAATGTCACAGATGGCAATGTCTTCAACATGCTACACACAAATGCAAATATTGTTCTAGCCCAACATACGAACTTATCTCCCCCTCAAAGATCTAGCCCTAACCAAGGTCCTTGTGCAACCTTCATAAGTTCACAAAACAAAAATTCAAATTCCTTTCAAAACCAAAACTCCACTCAAGGCAACCTAATGCCACCTTAAATACAAACTACTTCAACAATGTGAACTTCACTCAACCTCCTAATAACATAAATGCCAACTTTTAAAACATTCAAAATCTGAAATCTAACTATCAAAATGCTAGGTTTCCAAATCAACATACAAACTTTCAATATGAAAACTTTCAAAACCAATATGGAAACCTACCACATAACAATGCTCATCAAAACCCCCACCAAGACAGTATTCATATGGTGAATACACTCTAACTTCCCCCAAACCCCCTCCAAAGGAGAAGCTAAGCCTTAGACCATGATTGTCCTACACTAAATACATCCAGAATGCTCTCGCCCCTCACATCAAGGCGACTTGGGCCCCTGCAATACTACATAAACTACCCAAATTTAGTCAAGCCACTGGACAAGATTATGTAGCCCATGTTGGCACTAAGTGCAATACATATTGGAAGAAAAATACCAAAACTACACAAACTAAAGCCAAAATTGAACCTAAGATTATCCACCATACTAAACCTAAACACGACACCTCCAGTTATACAACAATCGAGTGTTATAACAATCACAAGTGTGACCCTCACAATTGTTGAAATATTGTAACTACAAAGAGTATTCTATTTATTATTGATGTATTATTCGTTAGCTCAATCCCCTTTTGCGGATTGATCATGTCGGGTATTGTAAATGACCAAATCCCCTTTTGCGGATTGGTCAAACCCTAATTGTAATAGGCAAAATGAGAAGTCGGCCCCAGAATATATTAAAGTGGTTATAACCACCCAGATTGAGAAGTCGGACTTGCTAGTGAAAAGCACCTCCGTCCACACGTGCCAAATTGTATAAATAAAGAGGCTAGCGCCTCATTTGGACACACACTCACTTGTTCATCAGAGTGCAAGTTCGGAGCTGCAATTGGAGAAGAAAGAAGAGAGAGACAGGCGCATTCTTGGGAGAGGACTTTCTGTATTTGTTTGAGTTATCTCTTGGCATTATATTGGCTATCTATATTAAGGAAGTTTTTGTTGGGTTTTCTCCCCCATGAGGGTTTCCCAGGATAAATGATGTGTCTCTTGTGATTGTGTATTTCTTAGTGATCCTATCTATGTTATGGTTATCTAGTAAATTCAAAAAAAAACCTAATAATAGCTTAAACCTTAACATGGTATCAGAGCTAAGCTGAAGAGAGCATCTTTCACAAGAAAAAGAGAAAAATGTCATTGTTGTCGTACATGCAAATTAGGGATTTTTATTGAAGAAGAATTCCAACCCCAAAACCATCTAGAAAAGTGTGCCCTTCCTCAAGGATCACTTTGGCATCCTCAGTGCAACTTTTCAGTGGCTAGATCTCCCGAAAAGTGAAACCCTAGTTTTCACAAAGTACCAAAAAACCAGAAGTACCAGAAGTACCAGAAAACCAGAAGCACCAGTCCAGAAATCCGCAGATCAAGTTTGGAGGGGTAAAAGTTGGATTTTCTGAAATCTAACCACACCAGGTTACTCGCCTCAGCCAAGCGCACCTCCTAGTAAGTTCAGAATTCAATTTTGAGCATTTTCATTTTTCGGTCATTTTCCTAGCTCCAGGTAAAAGATGTCTGCAAGCACTAAAGCTTGTTGACAAGCTAGAAGGTGTGGAAAACTTTTGTGCCTGGAAGTATAGGATTAGACTCATTCTTGAAGAGAATGATCTAGCAAGATTCGTCAAAGAAGAAGTACTAGAACCCGCCAATGTTGCAGATAAAGCAAAGCACCAAAAGGACATTATTAGGGCCAAAAGAATCATTGTGGATTTTATCAAAAATCACTTGATTCCTCAAGTGTCTTCAAAGAAGACTCCAAAAGAAATGTTTGAGGCCCTAACCAGGTTATATGAAGGAAAGAACAAAAACCGGAAGATGAATCTAAGAACTCAACTCAAGAATACAAGGATGCAGAGAGGAGAATCGATCCAGGAATATTTCTCCAGAATATCTCAATGCAAAGAACAGCTAGAAGCAATTGGAGATACTATAAGACAAACTCATAATGACGGCCTTTAATGGTCTCACAAGACGATGGGACGCATTCATCCAAACTATTTGTGCTAGAACGAAGAAACTAAAATTTGACAATCTTTGGGAAGAATGTATTCAAGAAGAATCAAGAGTAGCTAATCGAGAATCTCTACTATCAAGAGATGAAGATCAAGCCCTAGCTACTCACACTAGAGGAAGAAAGAAGTCTTACTTCTTGAAAGAAACTCATAAAGAGTCTCACCCACAAAAAAAAATCATACATAAAGAATCTCAACCTAAGAGATTCCAGAAGAAAGGACAAAGAAAAGAAAAAGACTTCTCATCTTACCAATGTTACCATTGTGACAAGATGGGACATATTGCGAGACATTGTCCAACTAGACAAGAAGAATACAAGAGAAAAAAAACAAGAGGCATCATGCCCATGCAGTTGAAGATGAAGAGCCACCCACGAAGATGATAAAAGAACAAGTTGAAAACTGTGTCTTAATCTCGGCCCTCTCAGGATCAGTATCACCTGGTGAGGACACTTGGCTCATTGATAGTGGGGCTTCCAAGCACATGACAAGTCAAAGAGATATTCTCTCTTGCCTTTCTGAAAAGAAGTTTTCTCATAAAGTTACAAAGAACCTACTCTCCATATCAGCTTTAGAAAACAAAGGGTTCAGAATTGCCTTTATAGATGGAGAAGATCTTATGTGGGCTAAAGGAAAAACTATGAAAGAAGCAATCGTCATTGGAAAAGAAGAAGGTGGCCTGTATAAGCTAAAGGGTCACACAGAAGCAGCGATGACCCATGCCATTGAGAATCCATGTGAACTTTGGCATAGAAGATTAGCACACATCAACTACAAGGCATTACCGTATGTATGCAAGGCAGTCACAGGCTTACCAGAACTCAAGGTTGACCATGAACGTGTGTGCAATGGATGTGCACAAGGGAAGAACATCAAGAACCCCTTTCCGAAGAGAGACAGTAAAGCAGGAGTCTTAGAACTCATTCACTCAGATGTGTGTGGCCCAATGCCATCATCCTCAATCAGTGGGTATGTATACTATGTATCTTTTATTGATGATTATTCTCATAAAACCTAGGTTTAATTTTTGAAATCAAAATATGAAGTGTTCAGTAAATTCAACGAACTCAAAGCCTTGATAGAGAATCGTTCAGATAGAAAGAAAGATACTCAGGTCAGATAATGGAGGAGAATACACCTCAAAAGAATTTGTAAACTTTTGCAAAGATGTTGGGATTAAGAGGGAACTCACCACTCCCTACAATCCTCAACAAAATGGTGTAGCAGAAAGAAAGTACAGAACTATAATGGAAGCAGTGAAGACCATGATCCATGATCAAGATCTTCCAATGTGCTTATGGGCAGAACCAGCAAGAACAGCAATATATGTACAAAACCAATTGTCCCATAGTGCACTTGGGTTCAAGACCCCGGAAGAGATGTTCTCCGGAAAGAAGCAAGAAGTAAGCCCTCTCAAAATATTTGGCTACTCAGTATTTGTACATATACCAAAAGAGAAGAGAAACAAGTTGAACCCTTCAGGAAAGAAGGGAATATTTGTTGGGTACTGTGAGGTCTCCAAGGCCTTCAGAGTTTATATACCAGGTCACCACGAGATCAGCAGGGATGTGACCTTTGATGAAGATGCAGCACTCAAGAAATCATGAAGATGCCAGCTTGAAGAAGTATATGAAGAGGAACCTGTAGCTGCCAGAGTTGCAGAACCAGTGAGGGAAGTCATAGCTTCCCCTAATGAGGAAATTCTAGAAGATCATGACATAGTAGAATTTCAAGAACCTCCTCAGATGACAATCTCCCATAAGAGAAAGCTTGTTTGGGATAGGGAGTTTATTCAAGATGGAGAGAAGTATGGTGTTCCCAAAGGAACCACGAAACAAGTGAAGAGACCTAAGTCATTCTCCAGTTATATGGCTTTGATGTGTGATCTCTTAGAGAAGGAGCCTACCTGCTTTGAAGAAGCCATTCAGAAGAAAGAATGGGCAAATGCCATGACAAAAGAACACCAATCCATTATAAAGAATGATGTATGGGAAATAGTTCCCAGACCAAAGAGCAAGGATGTGGTATCTTCCAAATGGTTTTTCAAAATAAAACATGCTGCTGATGGAAGTACTAAGAAGTATAAAGCAAGGTTTGTCGCTTGTGGCTTTTCTCAAAAGGAAAGTATTGACTATGAAGAGACATTTGCTCATGTAGCCAGATACACTTCGATCAGAACCATCATAGCCCTTGTAGCTAAGATGAAATGGAAGTTACACCAGATGGACGTAAAGACAGCTTTCCTAAATGGTGTCATCGAAGAAGAAGTGTATATAGAACAACCTCAAGGATTTGAAGTTGAAGACAGGAAGACTCATGTCTGCAAGTTGAAGAAGGCTTTGTACGAATTGAAGCAAGCTCCTAGAGCTTGGTATGGAAGGATAGACAATTTTCTGACGAACTTGGGCTTTACCAAGAGTAAGGCAGATTCTAACCTTTACTTCAAGGTTATGAATGATGAGCCTATTATATTACTGTTGTATGTGGATGACTTATTCTTAACTGGAGAAGAAAAGCTCATCACCGAATGTAAGAAGAAGCTCGCTACAGAATTTGAGATGAAAGACCTTGGCCTAATGCATTATTTCTTAGGTCTTGAGGTATGGTAGAGCCCAGAGAAAATCTTCCTTAACCAAGGAAGTATGCAGTTGAAATACTGAAGAGATTTGATATGTTGGAGTGCAAGTCCATGAATACACCCATGTAAACGAAGTTGAAGCTTTTGGTCGACACTTCGTCAGAATTGATTGATGCCACGTTGTACAGACAGATCATTGGATCGCTAATGTATCTGACGAACACCAGACCAGATATCTGTTTTGCCGTGAACACTTTGAGTCAGTTTCTGGTAGAACCCAAACATGTTCACCTAGTTGCTGCAAAACATGTGATGAGGTACCTTAAAGGTACAGTAGATTGTGGTCTCAGTTATGATGGAGATCATGACTTCACACTGAGTGGGTACACTGATTCAGATTGGGTTGGAAGTGTCTCTGACAGGAAGAACACTTTAGGATGTTGTTTCAGTTTGGGGTCAGCCATGATCTCATGGCAGAGTAGGAAGCAATCAAGCATTGCTCTCAGCACAGCGGAAGCAAAATACATTGTTGCATGTTCTGCTAGTTGTGAAGCCACATGGCTTCGTAAGTTGTTGATAGGAGATGCAAGCAACCATTATCCTATGTGATAACCAGAGCTACATAAAGATGACAGAGATTCATGTATTTCATGACAAGTCAAAACACATAGGGATCCAATATCACTACATCCGTGACATGGTGCAGAGAGGAGCCATAAAGCTCCAATACGTTAGCACAGATGAACAGGTTGTTGATGTGTTGACCAAGCCTCTATCTCGTGTACAGTTTGAGCACTTTCGAGATAAGCTTGGTATAGTCCAAAAGGACCTCCCTCGAAAGGGGGAGTAGTGTTGTGTTGATGTTGCCAGCCTAGTGCTGCGATGCCAGCCTC
>ML800342.1:245085-259211 GCA_009831015.1 Picea engelmannii | reverse complement strand
GTTGATTTTCTTCTTTGCAATTCTCAAAACAAAGAAATAATTTTGATCTTCTAAATTAGGGTTGACCACCTACTTGTAGTATCTTAATTTCCTTCTATCCACTAATTCTTTATCGTACCACATATTCTCCTTAAATTTAGAAGTGATTATATTTGTAATATTATCAATATTCTGCATGATGGCTTTTTCTTGTATTCCCCAATGATTTAGCCAAGATTTGGCATCTTTATGCCATCCCCGCTTGAGCTCCTAGTGGTTTTGGCTAGAGTTTGAAGCAATTTTGGGGAGCCTCATGTCATCCATGTTTATCTTGTTCTTGCACGTTAGGTACCTAATCATAGCAATGCTCTCAATGGGGGAAAGGCTTGCTTCTATGAGGAGGATGATTGTGTGATAAGTGTGCCTCTTTTCCCTACACTATTTGTGCCTCTTTTGCCTATGCTTTGTGTGCAACTAGAGTGTGAAGCGTGAAGGTTGTATCAATTTGTATCAGAGCATGAATTAAATGAGAACTAAGAATTTGTGGCTGATAAAGAATTAAATTCTAGTTAGGGCGCTTCTAACTACAAAATACACCACTTTGTAGACATGACTCTCAAAATTAGATCACAAAACAACATCCTAAAATTATCCCTAAATCTTGCACACATTAGACAATCATTAAGAAATTATCGACCACCAAAAAACTCAAACTTCGATGCCTCCTATCAAGATACCATAGGTCAAAACATCTAGTTAGAATCAATGGATGTCTAATGGTCTCGATCAAAATTGATTAAATCGAGAAGTTCACTCCCTAACATTAAGAATTTTATTGTTGTTGTAGCATATAATTAATCATACCTACGGAGCAATAGTGTGGTCATCAAGGTGACCTAAGACAAGTACTTTGTTTGCATCTTAGAGGGAAGCAATGAAACTAGTTCGTATGAGCTTAGACAACACACTAGTGGGAAGCAAATGCATGAATTACAATTGCAAAGATTACAGCATTGAACATAACCAACCATCCTAAACACCTTGACTACCAAACGTAATGCTTATAGACATTTGAATTCACTGCCATAACCACTATGGGAACGAAATTCACTATTGGAGTCACTGTGAAAAAAAGTGATATTGTTGAGGCCTCAACACACCCAAGTTTTCTTTCAAACTTGGGGTAACCCCCTCAATTTCCATTCTAACTCTTTTATCATCATGCTTGAGTCTCCTGGATTAACTTAAAAAAAAATTCTTGGTAATGAACATATTGGTAACTTTATCTTTTTGAATGATTGCCTTTGTTTCATTTTTTATCTTTCTATGCATTTTCTTCAATTAGCATTATTACTAGATTGATAAGTTTCAAAGTTTTCCACCCTTAGAAAAATTCTTGAAAAGCTGCTTTTGATCAAAAGTTTTGATTTGCATCTCTTTTATGTTTAACTTTGTCTTGAACAAATCAGAAAATGTTCTTTGTAATGTTTCCTCAAAGCTTTAATCCTACAAGTTATGTGGCACTTTCCCTGACTTTGTTGTGGCAAAAAGTTCAACACTTTACTACATCAAAGTCCCAAACATTGCTGCAAACGAAAATTTATTCCAAAAATTACCACAAGCTTTCTTTCTGCAAACATTCGTGCACACTTTCATCAAAGAAAAGTTAAGAGTATTTCCGCAAAAACTTTTATAACTTGACACATAGAACATGTGAGCCTTGTTGACCGCCTATTCAACTAGGGGGTCAACTCCATGTACCATGAAGATATGCATCATCAGATGCAAACAAGTCAAAGACTATTTGGTTGTACAGGGAATTTTTTGCTCCCAGCACACATTTTTTTAAACGGAATTTCCACACCCCTGCGTGGGTTAATAATGTAATAGGTCTGCATGGATCATAGTTAGGTCAGTTACCTTAGGATTTCTTCATTAGGAGAGTTCCTTTCACTGAGTCTTTTTTATCCTCAGGATATTAATTTGGCCTAACCAGCCTTATTAATTTCCCTTGAGTTTTTCACTCCCACCAGCAATAAATCCTCCAAAGTGGTGAAAGGCGTTCTAATGAAGTCATCCTCTGGTAGCTAGTGTTTACGAATGATGTAAATGACCATGTAAGACAGGACAAAACGTTTCGTGATTTTTAGTCGAATCTAGATAGGTTTTTTTTAATTAATTAAAATTTCCTAAGGTTGGGATTTTAATTAATTAATTAATTAAATAATTTTGATAAAATATTGTAAAAGCTAGGTCCCTAGGCTTTTGATAGGGGTATTTGTACTCAAAATAAATGGATTGAGACCCCCTACACCCTTGACCAAGTTTCAACTCAGTCGGACAAGTTTTGCTAGGGTGTTATCCACTTAGGAGTCTTAGTTAGATAAAAGCAATTTTAATTGCTAACCCGAGACATTGGAAAAATGTCAATTCTATAATAATTCATCAATTGAGGTGAAGTAAAGGTTGATAATGTTGAGAGAGACTTCCCCTAACCTACCTAACCCTTTCTTAACCTTTACATTTCCCCTTTACCCATTCCTCAATTAAAACCCCCACGTTTTCCTTGGGATTTGCGCCCCCTCTTGGGAAATGCACCCCCACTTCATGTAAAGAATTGGAAACTCATTTAAGATGAGTTGTGGGCCGCTCCTTGATGAGGTGCGCCCCTCCTTGCCTATCCACATCACCTTTAGGAGTATGTTTGACACACCCCCCCACACTCCTCTCCATAAAGCTTGCACCCTTCTTAGAAGTTGCGCCCCTCTTCTATGGAAAAGTGGGAAACATCTCTCAAAAAGATGGAAACTAATTTAAAGCTAGTCATGGGCCTCCTTTCTTAGCCTATGCACCCTTCTTGGGTTGCCACCTCACTCATCCACTCATCCCACTTGCTATTCTCCTCTTAAACCTAAAAGCTCACGCCCTCGTCACTTGAGTTGTCTCTTGGCTTGGATTTTTGACACTTTTCAAAGATCCAAGAAGGGTCTCTCTTCCTCTCATTGCTATAAATGAGACCCTCCTCTCATTCGTTCCTCACCATTCTTCTGAGTATTGTTATGCTACCAATTTCTCTCCTCTCTCTCTCTCTCATTATCATCTTGCTTTGGTTCACTTGTGCATGAGAGCTTGGAGCAACTTTGTTGCTACAACCTCTCCCTGGGTAACAAAAG
Organism: Picea engelmannii; assembly: GCA_009831015.1. NCBI lineage: Eukaryota > Viridiplantae > Streptophyta > Pinopsida > Pinales > Pinaceae > Picea > Picea engelmannii. The sequence continues at coordinate 256,059 of ML800342.1, read as the reverse complement.
AATATCTTTGGAGGAACATTGGAGTGCAAGACTTGGTCTGGATTTCCATGCTATTGTGAGGTGAAATTGTTATTATTTTGGCTATTTTGTGGATATTGAATATATGCTTAGGTAAATTGTGTTTACTTAGCTAAGTCTAGCAATAGTATTGGTGTTGGCTTATATGTTATGCATGTATCTAGAATATAAACTATGTTCTGTTGTTGATGCATGCTAGACATTATATGTTCTCTTTCTCACATTGTGTTCAAGATTTGCAGGTCATCTCAAGAGGGTTGTTGGGATAGGTTCAAGCACGAATCTACCCTCATCACTCACTGAAAATCCATAAACTTTTCAGTTTATCTTTCTCTTTCTATTCATATTCTGGTTTTTGGTATCTAACTTATTAGATATGTCAATATAATCAATCATATTTCTGGTTTTTACATGCGGGAAACTTCTGTTGCACAACAAAAAACTTCCTTAACATTGTTGAGTGTGTTGCAACAAAATCAACAAGCAATAGCTTGCTGATTTTTGCAGGTTCTTGCCAGGTTAAGGGTGCATGCTGCCCAATTTCATTCACAACACACCTTCAAGGGCCTCCTTTCAAAGTGGTAACTCTATCCCCTTTTCTCTTCTATCTAAATCACAGTAAGCAAACACAAAGGAGGGTACCCAAGTGGCTTGCATTCTTTCATTTCAGTTTTTTTTTTCCAGCTTTAGTTTAGTTTTCTTTCTATCTTTTGCTTCCTAGTTTAGCTAGTCTAGTTGTGATATCTTACATGCATATTAAAAGCTAAAATTATCTAGAGTAGATCTCACACAACCATTGCTAGCCTAGAGCCCATGGAGGCTTAGATTAAATCTTTATTTTTCGTTGCATGCAAGTCATTTATTTCTCAAGTATTTACTTTTCACACATGCATGCAAACATGGGTAACTTAATGGTTTAAATAATCGCCATTTTCAATTTCGCAAAGTTATTTCAAGTTCTTTACGTTTCACATGCAATAATTTCACATTTAAGAGCTTCAATCTTAATAACTTTCAATTTCGGTTTTGGGTCCCATAGGCCCTTTTCCAGGATTTAATATTCATAGTAATACACTTTGGCATCATTTTTGAGCAAGCTTAACACACTCAAAACACCTTAAAATACTTAGTCCTTAAGGTTAACAATTTATTAGACTTAATAGGACACCTTTACCAACCATCTTCGCCATTTAAAACGGGGTCGGTGGAAGGCAACAGAAGGTGCTAGGTCGGGGACGGTCTCGTGGTGCGCGACGTCCTTTCCGGGAGTACTCTGATCTTAGGACTGACCTGTGGAGCTAGGGTGGGCCTTGTTGCCTTACTTCTTGAGCACCCAACACTTACTTGGTAATTGGGGGAGGAAAGTATTTGGTTGACACTTAGATAGGATTAAAGCAAATCTCACTTAACCACCTAACTTAATCCGTGGTCTACAACATCAGCATTTTACTTTTATACTTGCAAGCACTACATCTTCAATCTACATTTACATGCAAGTCATTTTATGTGTTGTGGAATAATTATCTAAGTGGTTACATCTATCATCTGGAACACTTTACTTTTCGAGCATTTCATCTATATTGTTGTTCCTGTATTTGTGGTGTGATCCTTCAAGAAGTTGCGCATCCACCTGGAGGCACTCTCTTGACTGGGTCTTGAGTGATCTTAGTCTTTGTGCCATTGATAAGCAGTCCAATAGAGTAAGATCTATTATAAGCATGCTTGGCTTGATGTGTTGATGGCTATTTTGTCTTGAGTATCTTTATTGCCTGCACATTTAAAGCAACTTGTTAGTATATTGTATATCTTGTATCCATTGTATCTAGTTTAGCCTAACTCTGTATATCTTAGATATTCTTTCTGTATCTTGTATCTAGTTGTATCTATCTTGTTGTACTATTTGTAAACTTGTAACTGTTTTGTAATCAATCTCCCTTTAACTTAGTTGACCCCTTGCCCAATCTTAGGCACTAGTCTTAGTTGTCCTAGGAAAAGGTTTGATTGTCCATACTTAATTGTTGCATCTTGCATTACTGCTTAACATCATAGGCTAGATTCTCCCTGATCATTTAACCAATTAAAACCAACTCCTGGAACTTAAACGTTAATCTCATCTAGTAACTAGGGTCTACCCCCCTTGGCTTCCCTAGGAGTTAGCCTAGACGGAAGATGTTCAAGTCAAAGTGACAACGTGGACTTTGAACCTAGGCATTGTGCCTTCGAGAACACACTAAGTGAGCAGGACTTAGCTCACGTTTGCAAGTGTGTATAAGGACGGCAATAAGCCTTTCACGGAAAATATATTGGCAAAAGCATTTAATTTTTGTCAGTCAAAACCTTTGAAACTTGCAGCAGCATATTCATAAAAGTCAACATGTGGCATTGCTTAGTGACTATTATCCCTCAAAAGCAACTCTCCACTATAGATCTATCATACAAGAAACTGGAAGAATATTTTTCCTCAAACTGGGAACAAATAGAATATCGCTCAGCTCAAGAACATCACTTGAAGGCATCCAAAAGGAAATGGAGTCAATTCCTCTCACAAAATAAGTAGCATCATCATCGAGCTCCACACTCATGCCTCCCTCTTGCTTTTGAAATGTGCCAAATAATGACATGTCATATGTCATATGTCTCAAAGCTCCCCTATCCACATACCATCCAACACTAGAGAAAGTGTTAGAGGACAAGAAAGAAGCAATGGAAAAGGCAATCTCAAACTAAGACAGATCTTCCTCTACACCTACTACAATCCCAGCTACCACATGTTTCATACCCTTTTCCTTGTTCTTCAATGGACATTGGCTAGCATAATGTCCCAACTTGTGACATCCGAAACACGTCACCTTACTCAAGTCCTTCCCTGTATCTATACCTCCCTTCTTTGTCTTCCTAATGAGACAAATCTACCTCCCTTTCTTGCTCTAAACAAGAATGTAATCTGATTTCTTCTTGCACAAGATCAACCCAAAGCTATGGGAACTTTGGCAAGGTTTCTTGAGCACAAACACCCTAAACAAAGGCATCCATAAAGGAGCAAGTCCTTCAAAGCAATGCACACCAACTCCCAATCCTCCATGTTGTTCCAATGGCGGCCAACTGATCCTTCAACTCAATGATCCCAGCCAAGTAGCTCACCATAGTATCTATCATGCTCATACGAACAGTTAAAAATTGGTTTGGCACAAGCATCTATTGAGAAGCACAAGAGTTTTGAAACAACTCAACCAAAGCTTCAAACATTTTCTTACCTGTCTTCTTATTGGCAATGTGTGAGATGAAATGATCCTTCACACAATCAAGAATGATTATCTTCACCTTGGCTTCTTTCTTTCGATAAGCAGCTAACTCTGCTAGACCAGTCGATTCTAGAATCTCTTTTGATACATGCTCCAAAAGATGAGCTTCCTCCATACGTAATTGAAGCCTAAGCTTCCAATGAACAAAATTAAGTGGGAGTTTTCTTCATCTCTTTCTAATAAACTCTTGTTGAGTTTCTCCTTGAGATCTTGATTCTTTTGTTCTAACTTTTGATTGCACTACTTTGTATCATTTCACTTTTTTTTATTTTTCCAAGCAGTTTTTGACAATGATCTCGTAGGCGAGAAATTTCCTCATTTTTTGTAATAATTCATTGGCAACTTCATTCTCAAGATATTTATAATTTTCTTGTTGTTTAGCTAGTTCGTCCTCTAATTTTTAATTTGTGATTGCATTTACATGTTACTTTGATAATCCGTTAAAAATTGTTGTAATTTTTTAAAAATTCTAGTTAAACAATTACAGTTATTTAATCCAATAGCAACTATAATAGAATCATTGAAAGATAGACAACCACAGATACAACAGAACACAAAGTTTATCCTAGGAAACCCTCGTGGGGGAGAAAACCCAACAACCAAAATCCTCAATATAGATTCCATCAACCAATACAATGATGCGCTATAGCTCTCCAAGAAAGACCAAGACCAAAAACACCAAAAGAACCAGTCTCCAAGACTTGTGCGCTAGACCTTCTTATGTGGTCCAAGATGCACAAGAGAAGTGCAAATGAGAGGAACCTATCCTCTATTTATACACAACAGTGTCTCTTGAAGAGACATGACTCTTGACCTAACTAACCCATAAAAACAGGGCCGACTAGCCACAATGGGGCTTTTTACAATTATAAGTAAAATACCAATAATATAATAATTTCAATTGAGCCGATATGTACAATATAATTACAATAACCTTTTAAAGGTTTGACCAAAACAAATATACAAGAATATCTTCCGTAGTTACACCAAAAATATTAACACACCCTCTTAACTAGGAAGGTATTCTTTCTGAACACAGACTCCAAGTCTGATACCACACGAGCTCACACCTATTGATTGTTGAACATGTGAATCTATACATCCTTGGATATCCATAGTGCAACATGACTTCACCCCATGCATCCAAGGTCTATGGGTATCTCTCAATAGCTACAACATGTCCCTAGGACATCCTCTCCCCGTGATGCATCAGTAACTGATCATGTGCATTCCTGTCTCAGTGCCAACCCTTTTTCATGTTGGATGAGATCGACCACACTCGGTGCCAGTCCTTTTTCATGTTGGATGAGATTTTTCGTTTGTTCTCAGTTCCAACCCTTTTTCATGCTGGATGAGACCCACCAGACTCAATGCCAGCCCTTTTTCATGCTGGATGAGACCCACCAGACTCAGTGCCAGCCCTTTTTCTTGCTATATGAGTTCCACCTGTCACTCCCTTTGAAGAGGGACCACACCAAGCTTGTCTCTGAAGTACGCAAACTTCGTTCTCGACAACGGCTTGGTGAACACATCCGCGACCTGATCCTCGGTAGTCATGAACTGGAGCCTCACTACTCCCCTCTATACCATATCCCTAAGGTAGTAGTATCTGATCTCGATATGCTTCGACCTGTCATGGAACACCGGGTTCTCTGACAACTTTATACAACTCTGGTTGTCACACCAAATGCAGGTCGCCTCCAATACGAGACCAAATAACCCAGACAGCAGCTTCTTAAGCCACACTGCTTCTCTGCTCATTGCACATGCTGCCACATACTCAGCTTCAATCATGCTGAGTGCCACATGTGATTGCTTCATGCTGCTCCACGAGACCATACTAGAGCCAAGACTAAAACAGTATCATGAAGTGCTCTTCCGGTCAGGAATACTGTCGGCCCAATCTAAATCCGAGTATCCATACAATCCAAACTCATGGTCAGATCTATACCAGAGACCATTATATAGAGTACCCTTAAGGTACCTCAACACATGTTTTGCTGCAACCAAATGAACCTGTCAAGGCTGCTCCAAATGTTGACTCAGGGTGTTCACAACAAAACATATATCCGGTCTTGTGTTCGTCAAATACATCAACGAGCCCACTCTCTACCTGTATAAGGTTGAATCCACAATCTCTGAAGTTGTATCCTGCAACAACTTTAGATTTGATACCATCAGAGTAGCCATGGCCTTACAGTCCAACATCTCAAACCTCTTCAAGATTTCCACAACATACTTTCTTTGATTTAGGAAAATCCCATCTGATCTCTGCCAAACTTCTAGTCCCAAGAAGTAGTGCATCATTCCTAAATATTTCATCTCGAATTATGCAGCCAATTTTCTTTTACACTCAGTAATGAGATTTTTCGTACCTATTAGAAACAGGTCATCTACATACAACAGTAGAATCACCAGTTCACCATCCTCAACCTTAAAGTAAAGGTTAGGATCTTCACTTCTCTTGCTAAAACCCAAGCTCATCAGAAAATTATCAATCCTACCATACCAAGCTCTGGGTGCCTGCTTCAATCCATATAAAGCCTTCTTTAATCTGCACACATGAGTCTCCCTATCATGTGTCTCGAATCCAAATGGTTGTTCCACATAAACTTCCTCTTTTATTTCACCATTCAAGAAGGTTGTCTTTACATACATCTGGTGCACCTTCCATTTCATCATAGTGGCCAATGAAAGTATAGTTTTGATCGAGGTCTCTTCATAGTCAATCCCTTCCTTCTGAGAGAAATCTCGAGCCACAAATCTTGCATTATATTTTTCAATACTGCCATCAGCTACGAGTTCCGTCTTGTAGATCCATTTCGAACTCACCACATATTTTTCCTTTGGTCTGGGAAACACATCCCAAACATCATTCTGCATAATGGACCAGTATTCCTCTGCCATGGCATCTTTCCATATTTGATTTTTTGCAGCCTCTTCATAACTGGAAGGTTTTGCATCCATTATGTCACACAAGCATGCCACATAGCTGGAATACGGCTTCGGCCTCTTACTTTCCCTGAAAGATTTCTTTGGGGCACCAATTCTTTCTACATCTCTGATAATGTAATGTCCCCATTTTGGGACATTATAAATTACAGAGTGTTATGCCTATCAGAGTAGCCAGATAGGGGTGATAGAGAGTTCGAGAGATATAGAAGGGTTTTATTGGGCCCGAATTGCATCATTCATCATCAAGATCCATTCCGCACAGCTTGGTTTTTGTTTCGTTGCATTCCGACGATTTCCGTAATTTTGAGTTATTATGGGTCATATCTTAATTAATTTCACTAAGGTCATAATGGGCATATTACTTGGAGAAACCTCTTAGTGTAATAGCTCATTGGGTTCGGGAAGAAGAGCACTACAGGATAAGATGATGAGAAGTGACTTTCAGTGGCCGAAAAATCCATAAGGATGGATAAATCACTTTTTAGAGGTAAAATGATTAATTAATTAATTAAGTGATTTAATCAAGGAATAATAAAATAAAGTAAAAGTTACTTGGAGGGAAAAGGTCAACAACGAATTAGGGTTTCAGCAGTGAATTAGGGTTTTGGAAAGCTATAAGAGAAGAGTCAGCGACCTAATTCATCATTATGCAGATTATGACTTGTCATTGAGGAGAGAGGCGCATCTCAGGAGAGATAGTTCAGTGCATTCCAGGAGGAAGACACCAATTGGCTGATTTCGGTGTTGAGAGACACACCCTAGTCACCGAGAAGATCACCCAGGTCTTCCATCATTCTTCAGCAGCAGTTATGCAGGGTTCAACAGCAAGGGCGCACTTATCCATGGTGAGGGCGCAGCTCCTAAGGAGGTTTAGGGAATCAACTTGTCCCATCCATGGAGAATTCAGATATTTCCCTCTGACCCATTTGAGAGGAAGGCAAGGCGCATCTTTTGCCTGGTTCCTCGTCAGATTCTGACGGAGGAATCATCTGGGGTGCATTTTCCAGACTTGGAAGTGCGACACTTTTGGCGGATACATTCAGGGCTCCCGAGCGAGCATCAGGACAGATTCAGGGAAACCCTTCCGACCCATTTCCCAGCAGACAAAGGCGGTCATTTTAAGATACATCTCAGCCGATTCCGACAGTGGAATCACTAGGGCACATTTTGCCAGTGTGAGAGGGGCGCATTCCCCTAGGGGGATCCATCTGGGGTCCAAACCCACCAGCAGAGGGGTCTAACAGTTACCAGTATTGAGAACTAGAGAAGGGTGCATCATTTGGGACAGTTTCCAAGTCATTCCGAGAGGTATAGTCGCCAAGGCGAACTTTCCAGACTTCCAGCAATTACCGTACGAGATGACATAGTTCCAGCGCATCCATTGATCCCGCAGTGCTCACCTATTATGGGTATTATCATTTAGTTTGCTTATTGTATTCCGGCTAAGATCCTTTTGTCTTTTGATCTAGCCGAGTGTTGTCATTTTATTTAGCCGCATTCGGCCTTTGTACTCCGCAGAGATATCATAATATAAACTTTACAGTCCTTTGTCGCATTTGTTATTTGTATGATCATTTATATGTTGTAAACGATTAATCCTACACACACATTAGCAGCGTTTCCTAGACTGGCCAAGTCAGGAACATTACAGTGGTATCAGAGTTGGTTTTCCTACCAGCCTAAGGGGAAAATCAAATAAGGATCTAGATACATCATTACCAGCAAGTGGATTGACAGGAGCACAGATGGAGCCTACACCCATTAGATGCAGGGAGCGTTGCTACAATTGCAAAGTGCCTTGGAAGCCAAATCACAGATGTAGGGGTAAAGGGAAGGTGCACATTGTTGAGGTGCACTATGACAGCAAGGATGAGGAGATGCATGTGAATGCAACCATAGATGCTTATTTGGAGCAGTCTAATAAGGCTAGTGACTCTTGCACATCTGAGGGACAATTGTATGGACAGGATGATAGCGCATATCCTTCATCTTCCCCATCAGGTAATGTTGAGGATTCAACACTTCAGCATAGTGGTAACACTTGAGAGGATTCATATGTGTTGACACTTAGACATGATGAGATTAGGAGGTTGGATGACCTACCGATGGGTGTAGACATGGCTTCCAGGAAGTCATGTATGGAGTATGATGAGTGAGCCACATTTTTCATCTTCTCAGTCACCTATGCTAGCCACGACACATGAGGATATCAGTGGCATTCCTGATATGGTAAAGGAGCCTTGTGTGGGGATTGTACACAAGGAACATATGGATCTGCAGACATAGGAGGAGAGGTATGGCTTGGAGATAGTTGACCTTACACATACCTATCAGTATGAGGAGAGTGAATCACCACTCTTGGAGATTCCATTGATGAACCAGGTTGTGGAGACCGACAGCTTGTTGGGACACTTACTCCCAAGATTGATCTACAGTGATAAGGATGCACTCCTTATTGGTCGAAATGACCATAGCATGTGTCTGGACACATCTGTATGGGATCCAGGCATAGATGATATTAGTAGGGTGAGTGCACAGCAGGATACAGCTGCCCATACAGGATATGGTGCAATTTAGATAAAGGTCGCAGTTGGTGATGGCGTGCAGTGGCATATAGGAGGACTTAGTAGCACAGGGGACAGTGGGCAGTTCAGTGCCTTATATTTTCAGGAGTGTGTTGTTGGGGATTCCATTGTTGACACCAGCAATGAGAGGCATGAGGTAGCACCTCAACGAGATTGTGACCAAGAGTCACGACACTTGGCAGGACAGTTGAGAGTCAATGAGGACATCATCATGGCAGCCATTAGATGCATTGATGATACACATGCATTGGTGGTAGGTTATTGTTGGAGGGCCTCGATGGCACAGGATAGTTCAGATGGAGGACTTGTCATTGATGACTTCCATACACTCAGGGAGAGAGTGATTGTGATGAGGGCTGACTACCAGCAATTGTTGAGGGATAGGGATTACCTATTGGAGGTTGGCGAGATGTATCATAGGGCACTGAGGGAGCAGAAGGTTGAGGTGGACCGAATCACTCATGAGTTGGTGAGCACACGAAGATTCTCGAAAGGCACACAAACAACCCTTCAAGAATCAGAGTCCAAATCAAAGGAGCTCCTTGAGGAAATTAGACAGAGATCCACTACATCTATTTCAACAGAGAGTCAGATATATCCCTCAGCCACATTGCGAGAGGATGTTGGTGATTTAGCAGTGGAGCACCAATTGAGGGAGGAGCATGAGGAGTACCCAGGATCACTAATGAGTCTGGAGAGATATGATCCAGAGATACATGAGGATGTCCATAGGTCACAGGGACCACCCTTCACGAAGGGTGTTGAGACAGTTGAGCACACACGTACACATGGGGATTCCAGAGCCAGGGGCAGTTATGAGGACACTTCCATTTGTGTTCCAGGATTGGTTGACCTTCATGTATAGGATGACCCCGTAGTACACACAGGATCCAGGATGTTGCAGGTGTATATAAGAGATCACATGAGTATGCAGGGGCACACAGTGATGAGTGGTAGTTCACAAAGACATACAGAATTGTACAGTGGGATTCGGGGGGATGCACTGGATTGCAAGGAGGAGATGTACTTAGTAGAGCATGGAGATTCCTCTCCCTTCCAGCAGTATAAAGATCTGGGAGATACCTTCACTGTAGCAGCAGTTGCGTGAGTGATGATGGATGGAGAATGATTGACCCACAGTTGGTGGAGGTACCTACTGTTGTACCTAATGGTTGGTGTTCACTGATGAGTACAGGCGATTATTTACCATGGGTGTCGATCAATGAGCTTTTGGTTAAGTCCTTTGGATTGACCAAAGCATATGATACTTCCCAGTCCTACAATCAGTTGCAGATATTTATGATAGCCTTTCCCGATACTTTCATCATTGACAGCAGCACAGGGGTAGCTAGACAGTGGTAGGGGGCATGGAGAGTTGGTAGGCCGAGACCACTTGACAAGAGTGTCTTGATTGCATTCATCAGGATAGGGGTGGATCATCAGGGGCAGACAGTTGAGGCCATGGGCGTGATGGAGAGTATCTTAGGCCATGGGACAGAGGATATCTCAAAGGTTGCTACATATTCAGACTCTCATTGGGATAAGGGTGGAGTGCTTTCGACAATTACCAGTAGGGAACACTAGCAGTTAGTGGGGATTGGAAGTGATGAACTTCCAAATTTGACATGGGATCCGGGAGTCCATTTGGTCAATAGTTTGTTTCATCCTATGAGGATCCAGGAGTGGAGGGTCCAGTATGGATACTTTGAGCAAACAGTCATGATCAAAGTAGAGAAGCATCGACATGATGGTACCTGTCAGAGACTACCATGGGACCCTGGGATTACAGTACCGAATATTTCATTCACTGATGGAGAAGAGCGGACATTTGCAAGGGGGAGTCACTCTGATTTTCCATTGAGTTTCAGTATTGGGGAGAGCACAGGTGATTCGTTGAGGTCTTGTAGTACCTCACTATGGCAGCAGCATGTTCAGTCAGTGGGGGTCATGTTGACTTTGGTATGGTTTGGTAGGATAGACCCATTTCGGGTTGAGGCCATGTGTTATTTGCAGGAGACTCATGGTGTTGATATGTTACAGAACTATACTCCACAGGGCATTGTAGTTGACATTCTGATATGGGATCCAGGGATTGGAGTGCTTGGTAGTTCAGC
>ML800342.1:211568-228993 GCA_009831015.1 Picea engelmannii | reverse complement strand
TGCTATCATTACATCTGTGACATGGTACAGAGAGGAGCCTTGAAGCTCCAGTACATTAACACGGATGAACAGGTCGCTGACATGTTGACCAACCCCCTATCTTGTGTGAAGTTTGAGTACTTCCGAGATAAGCTTGGCATAGTCCGAAAGGACCTTCCTCAAAAGGGGGAGTAGTTGTTGTGCTCCTTGGTTCTGACCTAGTTGTTAGACGTAAAGCAAGATGAGATGTTCCTTGCTTCTGACCTAGTTGTCAGACTTAAGGCAAGATGAGATGTTCCTTGCTTCTGACCTAGTTGTTAGACGTAAAGCAAGATGAGATGTGTACCTTGCTTCCAACCTGATGGTTGTGACGTAAAGCAAGATGATATGATGAGACTAGCACTGAGCTTCCAGCTGGATACATGTACATAAAGCCAGTCTAGTATCCTGCTTCCGACTTGATGGTTGTGACGTAAAGTAGGACGAGTATCTTGCTTCCATCTTGAGTGCTGTGACGTAAAGAAAGACGATGAGATGAGACTAGTACTGTGCTTCCAGCTTGATAGCTGTGACGTAAAGCCAATCTAGTATCTTGCTTCCAGCCTGAGTGCTGTGACGTAAAGCAAGACATTAAGATGAGACGAGTACTGAGCTTCCAGCTTGACAGCTGTGACGTAAAGCTAGTCTTGTTTTATGATGAGCCAGCCTTGTGTTGTTATGATGATGATGTATCAGTTTTTATACTAATACATATTGATGCAGATGATGATGGCATTCCTTGAGAATGACAATGTTGCCGATGAAGAAAACTTCCAATGATTTATAGATACGCTAGTCAGTGTTCCAAGATGATATTGATGATGTTGTCCTCTCACCCACTTGATGTTGTTGATGATGTTGTCCTCTCTCTCACATGATGTTACTGAAGAATACCCTTCTTGTTAAGGGGGAGTGTTGAAATAATGTAACTACAAAGAGTATTCTTATTATTAATTGATATATTATTCATTGGATCAATCCCCATTGTGGATTGATCATGTCAGTTATTGTAATAGGACCAAATCCCCTTTTGCGGATTGGTCAAAAGACAATTGTAATAGGCAGAATAAGAAGTCGGACCCAGCAGACATTAAAGAGACCCAAAAATATAATAAAGGTGGGTTTACCCACCCAGTTTGAAAAGTCGGCCCTGCCAGTGAAGAGACACTTCACACGTGCCAAGCTTGTATAAATAAAGAGGCCAAGGCCTCACTGAGACACACAACTCACTTTCTCATTGAGAGACAAGTTTTGGATCTGCTACTAGAGAAGGAGAGAGAGAGTGGCACATATCTGGGAGAGGACTTTCTGTATTAGTTTAAGAGATCTCTTGGCATTGTATTGGCTATCTATATTAAGGAAGTTTTGTTGGGTTTTCTTCCCCTAGAGGGTTTCCCAGGATAAATGTTGTGTCTCTTGTGATTGTGTATTTCTCAGTGATCTTGGATTAAGCTATTGTTATCTAATGAAATGAAAACAACTATAATAATGGCTTAAACATTAACAAAAGGATGGCACATTCTCCAAAGATAAACACAAAATAACTAAACCATGTGCCACCATGTGAAACTAAGTGCCCAAACCATCAAACATCTCCAAAACCATGGGAAAAAGAGGAGGGTGTTCTAGAAGTATGTGCACAAGTGACACACCTCTCAACAGATGTGCTTCCCCAATGTTAGCACAAATTTCTACCCTCCAATCTGAGCTGATAAACCTGTTATGACAGCGGTAAAAACTTGGCTAATTCAAGGAGAAATAGCCCCATATGTCACGGGCTAAGCCCCTCTCTATTTGGGCTAGGCCTTGCTAGCCTTTGGGAGGAGTCCCTGGGCACAATGAAGCCCCCTAGCCTAGGTGGATGCCATATCACTGCCACATGTCGACCTCGGAGGCTGCCACTTGGCACTGCATGGACGATGACTAGACCTGCTAAATATAGAGGCAGCTACAAATAGAACATCTAAAAATAGGGCTCTCTAAAAATAGATTCCTAGTCCTATTTTTAGAAAATTTGTCCCCATCACCCTAGATGACTGGGATGACACCGCCACTGCCAAGAATAGAAAGTCGTCTGAATACCCTTAACTTTATACTCATTAATCTCGTCTTTCCGCAAGGGATCCAAATATGCAATCAGAACTTGCATGTGGGCCTTGATGCTCAACCTGCTAAAAATAGCAATCTAGGTGTCATCATCCGGAAAAAGGTCCAAAGGCCTCTGGATGCCTCAAGGATCAATACTGTGCTCTCGAAATCTGAATTTGGGGCCTGGATCACAACCTACCAAAAATAGCAAGTTCCTGCATGTCGCCCGAAAAAACTGTCATCGGGCCTAGAATCCTATAAGGACTCATACTGTATGCTCTGAACTACCCCAAACTGTCAGGGGACCCACTCAAACTGTGTCTTCTAAAAAATAGCAACACTTGTATGTATATATCTCTCTCTCTCAAAATGCATGAAAACCAAGTAGACTGTGACTCTGAACTAAGCAACCTTGTACTAACCATGTATATGCCTCGTGTGTGAACCAACCTCCTGCTCAACATAAGTGCTAAAACCATGGGAAAATCTCAGTATGCCAACCAAAGTGTTGCATGTTGGCTCTTAACCCTCAAGACTTTTAAGGGTGAAAATCTAGGGGTTAACACCCATCAAGGATCCCCAGGTATGCACCTAGGTAAGTGTTCCAAAGGTGTGAAGTGCTCCTCTAAAAAGCATCTCATCCATCCAGGTAACCATCGCAAATCTCAAGGTGCACAACTCAACTAATGTCATGCCAAACCTTTGGAACCCCTAGATTGATGGGTGTTCCTCTCCAAGATGTCCAAACACCAAGATGAATACCAACATGCTAAGAAAACCATTGTGCCACCTCAATGAGCAACCAAATCACATAATGAGCCATGATACTTAGGGAGAACCCTTAGTTGATGGGTTTCCTCCTCAATGCAATGTACTAGGGGTCAATCAAATATGTAATCATGTATGCATGAGCCTCATCAAGCCTAGCACTCCATCAATATCCACATGCACTATGCAAACCTTCCAAATATGCAAAGATGATGCTAGAAAAGATGATAAAAATGCAACCAATAGCCAACAAGATACAAATCCTCCAAACGCAGTCTGCTTGGGCAAGGTCTTCAATCCAAACAAGGCCTCATACAATATAGGGGGTAACACCTGGCTCCAAATGGGGGCATGCACTCTACTTGAGAGTGTATGAGAACCTCAGATCTCTGACATACCTACTATATAATGTCATAAGAAAGAGAGAACATGTGGTGGGATAGATCAAGACTCTCCTCCCATAGACCCACAAACATTATTGCAATAAAATCAGCATGATATGTCCATATAGTTATATAGTTCATTACATCAAAAATAGCTCTAAAGCAAGGCATGAGCTGAAATGTCGAAGGGAACAGTAAAATAAGTTCAACCCTAATGTCGATTATCACGCCAATCTGCATGCGCAGATTTTCCTAATAACTAAGGCAAACCAACCCTTGTCATGGTTGGAAAGCTTCTCCGTTCAGGTTGGTACTTTTCCAGTCACGGGAGTGTCCCTAAAAGATGTATGCTGCCATCTAATCTAAAAGTCTACACAAATTCCAAGATGATCAGCACACAAAGGACTCCGCCTTAGGCTGTTCATAGACAGTCAAGAGTGAGGGTAAGTTTCAAACAGTAATTTTAAGTGGCTGACATTAGATTCTAGAGATAGATGTAACAACTAAGTAAAATGGAAATGAATGAAAGAATGTGTGCCTTAAGTGAGAGAAATTCAAAGTAAGATAACAATAAGCCACCATAACACTGAAAAACAATTTAATCAACAACTGCCAAGAGATTCAAAGAGCTAAAACAAAGCATAGCTATATCAAAACAGATATTACCGAAAAGATTGTCTGCGTCATAGTGAGTCATAGGTGACAAGCTGCCATGGATGTCCATGATTGCAGTGGAGGTAGGGATCTAGGTCGGGTAGGTGGAAGAGAGAAGAGTTATCCACTGCTACAATACTGTCTAGAGAAAAATAATATTCAACACCTCAACTGTCTGTCTAATCTGAATATAAAGAAACCCAAATCCCCCCAAGCAAGTTGCCTTTGCTGGTGGAAAAAGGGAAAGAAAGCTCACAAATGCTAAAAGCTGTCCATGCAAACTGAATGTAAAATTTTCTCCTTTTGGATAGCTTTCTTTGCTTTAGCTTAACACACTTTTCTTTGCTGTCCTAGTTGAGTCCTGCTTTAACTTCTGTTTGGAAGGCTTTCTTTCCTGTTGGATGACTCCTGCTGTTTGGAAGGCTTTCTTTCATGTTGGATGACTCCTTGTGCCGTTTTCCAAAAGCAAAAAGAAGTTTCCTATTCGAAAACCTATCCTCATCCACCTCTATATAGAAAACCACTGCATTGGAAGAGATTCGCCTTAGTTGCTTGTGGAATAATGGAAAGAAAGACATGCCAAAATGGCTGGCTTTGTTTGCTGTTCAAATGGCTTTCCTTCCTACCTGTAAAAGCTTTGTATTGTTTTAAGACACTATCTCTCGACACCTTTTATCCAAAGGTCATCATTCTGTTTGAAAGTCGAACACCTATAATGTATGCAGATCCAATTCATTGGTAAGCTGTAGCATGTAATCCTGTTCATTCCTGTGGCTGCCTTTTTCCTTTGGAAAGATACATTAACATCCCGCTGTCTGTAGCCCTTTTCAGTGTTGTATCACTCCTTTATGATTAGATGATATGATGCTGGGATTTTCCTGGATTGATGTGCTGGAGTGAATCATGCTGTCCATTGCACAGTTTTCTGCAAAAATATCCTACAGACATGGCTTTTACTCTGTGTCATAAAGCTGTCCTAATGTCACAAAACCTTTCCCTGAGTTTAGTGGAATCACATGCATGTTGAGTATGGAAAATTTCATTCAAACAGAGCTGCCATACACAGCTTCCCAGCGATCTTGACACCCAGTTAAACTGTCAGAACCAACTCAAGAGTCAAAACAAGGCTGGACCAACTCAGCCAAGGCTAGCTATGACAGAGAAGTCGACCTGTGTCATTTTACCTAATGAATTCAGCAGCAGCAAACCTATTTGAGGCCTTTTGCTTCATAAACTTAGTACAATTGCAAGCCATAACACCAGGTGAATTAAGAACCAAATCTTGTATGCAAAGGATTAAACAACACAGTCCTGGTTGTAACAAAATAATCAGATCTGCATGCTTAATTAACGAACGGAATTGAGTTGACTTTTACTGGACAAGTTTAGAAATGACTAGGTGCGGACACAAGGTAGATGACAGTCGAGTGCTAACAATGATTCCAAATCATAAAGATAGAGTTAGCAATCTGTATGGTAGGTCGAATTAGGATGAAAGGTGTTGAATGTGACTTAATCCAGCAAGTTAGAGTTTTGTCTTACCTAAACATCATGGCGAATCATCTAAAATACAACAATAAATCAACCTCAAATACTTTTCTCGCTTGACAACTGTGGCAAAAGAAACAGTTTGCTTTAAAAGCCTTAGCTCTGGAAAAACTAGCAAACTTACTATCCCTGGACAACAGTGCGAATTTGGCACTTTCAACAAGTCAACTCAAGTGTTAAACTGGATTCTCATGCTGATTTTAGCTAAGGTCAAGATCTAAGGTAAGGATGGTCAAAGTCAAGGAAGCAAAATAAGACTTCTTGGAAACCCAAACCAATCTTTAAGCACCAAACCCCTTTGGAATGTCAATCCAACACCAAATGGAAAATCTTCTGATTAGTTGCCACATGTCACACTGAAAAATATTTCATCTGCTCAACCACTGCTCTTGACTTCTCACTCTTCACCCATCAGAACCACGACCACCACACCACTACATGCTTGGAACCATAACATCCCTGCACCTGCCATACATAGAAACTGCTAATTATGGACATGCCCAAAAGAAGTCTTCCTCCAAAAAGAAAAAAGAAAAAAGCAGGAAAGATTGATCATGAGGAGAGATAGCATCAGCCTATCTTTTGAAAAAAGAAAAAAAAAGTGAGCAACGGCAGTGTAACTGGACTCGCTTTTTTACAAGGGTCAAGCATATGTAATCATCCCTGACATGCGGGCCCCAGATCTCCGGATACTGGAAAAAAGCAAACTACTAAAACTCGCAGTTTCTTGAAATCTGATGAAGCTGACTCTAGAATGAGCTTTGATCAATGTCAATGTCTGGATGCATATATAATGAAACCAATGTGATGGAATCTTGTTGGATCTTAACCCTCCAATTGCACAAGTACAACTAAGGGTTAACAATGGCCAGAAGGGCTTATTCTCCTATTCTACTGCTCACAAGAGCTTATTCACCCTACACTATTATGGCATAGGAAAATGCATGAGTTAGGTAAAGTCAGAGAGCCAATGCAACCACCGAATCATCTGATAAACACCATGAGATCTTCCTTTTTGTTTGGTTATGAACCAAAACAAGGATGCACCAAAAATCAATTGAATACATGCTAGTAGCTCCGTCATTGCAAGGCTCAAATCTAAAGTGAACTCATGAGAATGAGAAAGAAGACCAAAATCACAACATGAATGGCATGTAACAGTGCAAGATTCCTCTATCTAGTGGTGGATAGCACTAATATGAAAATTGGCTTGTGAATATGCATAGAGAAGCCCATTACTGAGCCATGAAACATCATCCATCATGCCCTCAAACAAATAGGGCTTAGGACCCTCAACAAAACAAATGCACTTCCAAATTAAGAATCCCAAGGCATGCACCCTAGATATGTGTGCCAAAGGTGTGGAGTACTCCTCTCAAAAGCATCTCATCCATTCAAATAACCATCACAAATCTCAAGGTTCACAACTCAAATAATAGCATGCCAAATCTTAAGAAACCCTAGGTTGAAGGGTGTTTCTCACAACCAATATGAATGCCAACAGGCTAAGAAAACCATTGCACCGCCTCAATAAGCTAACAAATCACATAATGAGCCATGATACTTAGGGAGAACCCTTAGTTGACGGGTTTCCCTCTCAATGCAATATACTAGGGGTCAATCAAATGTGTAATCATGTATGCAAGACCCTCATCAAGCCTAGCACTCCATCAATATCCACATGTACTATGCGACCCTCCAAATATGCAATGATGATGCTAACAAAAGAAGATAATCCATGACAACATAGGCATCAGAAAATGCAACCAATAGCCACCAAGGTACAAATCCTCCAAACGCAGCCTGCTTGAGCAGGGCTTCAAACTGGACAAGGCCTCATACAATATGAGGGGTAACATATTCTTGAGTCCTGAGTTGATATGGCTCTTACCCTGGTTAGTGAATAAGCCGAATAGCCTACCAGAGCTCCCAGTTCAACCATTTTTCCCTCATTCCTGCTCTAGCATGTACGCTAGTGAAGGTTATTGTGCATAGCTGTTGCAACTGCTGTGAGAAAGACAGTAAATTTGCCTTAGCCTCTTGTCACATCACATCCCCAACTCGTGGGTGGCATTCAGGCAGGAATGCCTATGGTTGACAGGTGAATTCTCCCTTGGCAGCCTGTACTCACAGTGTAGTTCAGTTTTAAGATGAGATTCTTATGCTCCTTGCTCTCTCTAATGAATTTTCTGATTCTGAATGCAAAGAATCTCTTGTGCAAATTTTACAGTTTCTGAAAGTTGCCCCACATATATTTATTTGTCTCCCAGATTATTATGTAATCTGTGTATGAAATGTATGAAAGAGAATGTGGGCGTGAATCATGAAATATCTAGGTTATTTCACATCGCCAAGTGAAGAGGGAACCATCAAAACGTGTTAAAAGAAGAATAAATCTATAAAATTTTGAGAATCCAGTATCCACACCAATTGTAGGTGTAGGTACAGCACACCTAGAAAGCAAAACAACCAATGTGCTATGACAAATCCATGGGCTGCACTGCATTATTGCCTTATGGGCCTTACCATCTTTAACTCAAGAACATTTAAAATCCTTTGGTCATGTTATGAATGCTTTTGACATGCCAACCAAAAGGCTCCCACAACTCTCCAACCCAGCCTTGATCATACAATTTGTAAGGAACCCTACATACAAAGTACCTAACCAAAGCATGCTACAGACACTTCAAACAGGAATCATTATATTCATCAAATGAAATTTTAGGACTGAAAATTAGAATAATTACCTCATGGTAGACTCTCAGAACAAATTTTCCCACCCTTTTCAGAGGTGCAATTCTCCTCATTGGCTGATGCAGAATGAGCATCACCCTGAGTCTGATTCATATTGAGGGCCCACCTCTCTAGCGAGAAAGGCCAACATCAAAAGGATTCTTACTAAATGAAAACAAGATCTAAAGCATGTGACAAGATAGGACGACTAATGGCACATTAAAATGACAAGAATATATGCAACACTTATCAGAGGCCCCCCATTTTAAGTTTTTTTTCTTTTTCTCAATACATGTTTCACATATGACCCCAGAATAACTTTTTTGTCAAAAGAGAATATTAATATAAATATGCTGTTTACCTTGTTGCTTTGCGTAGCATATTCTAATATTTTTGTAGTCACCACAGTTATATATTCCACATGCCATATGAGTTGCAAGCAATTTCATCCATTTTCATTCAACTGTGTCCGGCAATCATAAGAATTCGGAAAGGGTTTGACTCACTTTGCCTTTATGCATACAAATTAGTCCCAATTTATTAGGATATTCCACTCTTCTCTATATTTAGAACAGGCTTAGGTTTTAATTAAGTATTAACTTTACAAAAACAAATTAATAACTTTGTGTTTACCCTTCATGTAGAATTGTACATTGATAATACAAAGCATACCAACTAGTCCTCAATTGTTATGATATTCCAATTTTCCTGTCGTTATTTAGTAAAGAGTTAGGTTTGAATTAAGTATTAACTTTATAAAAAGAAATTTATAACTTTGCATATCCCTTCACGTTGAAAAGCGCATTGATAATACAAATCAAGAGATGCAAACCTACTTTACCTTTCCAAAGTAGTTTATATTAAAATCTAAAGGAATGCCAAAGGTTACAAAGCATGAACTAAAGAAAGCCACTTTCAACTCCTTCTGTTATTTCTCAGTCTACATAAATCGATGGGTTAAAAGAAGAAACTTTCCAAAAATAGATAGAAAATATCCATCAAGGTATATTGCTTGCCCTTACATGCTCTTGCTTAGCACGAATAACCTCTCCCTTTGCTGATTCCAAAGCAACTCCAAGCCTCACTGCCTCACCTGTAGAAGCTGCCTCCAACTCTGCAAGCTTTGATTCTTTGGTAGCCAGTTCTTCCTGTTTAGGAGCAAATATGACAACCGAAAATCAGCATTAAAATTTAAGAAAAGTCCTAACAAGCGTGGAGGATATAAATTCGACATCTACATATCTAACATTTGTCAGAGAGCGGGAAAAAATCAAAAGAGGGTTTTTGTAATTATGTAATACAAGACTTATTTTTTTCACCAAAAAAGAGGTAGCTCCCCTAGATGGGATAACGCTATAAAGTCATCCACCCCAAGGTCTCTTCCTTGGATAGGGACAGTTTAGATAATGATATCTCAAAGGACAATCTTATTTCAGCCCTAAAGCCTATGAAGAATGGTAACTCTCTAGATCAGGAAGGTCTCCCTAGTGAATTCTTTGAAAAAATGTGGGATACTTTAGGTGAGGATATGTTTCATATGGCAAGAGAAGCATTCTCTTCTGGCCATTTAATGGAGTTCTTAAATCAGAGGCTGATCAAGCTTATTCCGAAGAATTCAGGTAGTTACAAACTTATACTATTGGAGGCCGGACACCAATTACTCGTACGAATATTTGTTACGAGATTCTGGTAAAAGCTGTA
Organism: Picea engelmannii; assembly: GCA_009831015.1. Taxonomy (NCBI): domain Eukaryota; kingdom Viridiplantae; phylum Streptophyta; class Pinopsida; order Pinales; family Pinaceae; genus Picea; species Picea engelmannii. The sequence continues at coordinate 219,100 of ML800342.1, read as the reverse complement.
GGTCTCTGCATTCGAAAAATCGTCTCAGATTTTCAAAGCTCTTGTCGAGAACCAGACAGGTAAGAAAATCAAGGTGTTGAGGTTGGACGATGGGGGTGAGTATACCTCCAATGACTTCAATGACTTATGTGCGAGAGAAGGCATTAAAAGAGAGTTGACAGTTCCTTACAACCTGCAGCAGAATGGGGTTGCTCAAAGGAGGAACAAGGTCATAGTTGGGGCTGCGAGTGCCATGCTACATGATCAGGGGCTACCACTCTTTCTTTGGGCTGAGGCATGCAACACTACAGTTTATCTACAGAACAAGAGTCCACACAAATATTGGGGAACAAGACTCCTGAGGAGGCTTTCTCTGGAAACAAGCCTGAGGTTGGGCACTTCATGATCTTTGGGTGCCTAACGTATTCACATGTCCCTTCTGAGAAGAGGACAAAGCTAGAACCCACAGCAGAAAAGGGTATTTTTGTTGGGTATAGCGAGACCTCAAAGGCCTTCAGCATATACATTCTCTCCTTAAGGAAGACAATTGTGAGACAAGATGTGAGATTTGAGGAGGATAGAGACTTTAGGAGGTCACAAGATGTTGAGCAAGGGGAGCAGCTGGCTCCTCAGCCTCAGGTAAGTTCACCACAGAGTACAGTATCACAGTGTTCAGGACCACCAGCTTTAGGGACGACTGGTTCACAAGTGACAGGGTCATAGATCGCTGGTCCTCAGATTACTAGTTCACAGGATACATTTGCCCAGTCTACTAGTTCTCAGACGCCCACAGGATGATCTTCTTCAGGTACTCAATCTTCAGGTGATGGGGTTTGTTATACCCCAGTTTAGGAATAACTAATTAGATTATGTCTCGAGACCCACAAGTCCTAGACATGGAGTACCGAGAGCCAGATCAACTTAAGCACAGCCCTGGAGGACCCATCTTTTCTTCCTTCAGCGCCTCCACTTTGTCAACAGCAGCAGCATCCATCACCTCGGCATGCTCCTGTAGCAAAAGTGGATCTTTCTCCATGAGGTAATGAGTTCGGGTATAATGGTATGTGTCACTCTGATCCTCAAAACCTTTGAATATGTGCATTTAATTCTTTTTGTTTCTAACGGGTGCTTGGATCTTATGCCTATCCACTTGACCATATTTGGGGGGGATGACAGGATGCCCTACTAAGCTTGTGCCCATAGGTTTTGACTTTCCACTGGGGGGATTCATGAGAAGCCATCGTCCGCTCCCACCATACTTACCACTTTCCATCTTTCTCTCGCTCATTCATCCCATTACATTGGTCAGGGCATTGGGTTGGCCAAATATTTAAGGGTTGCACCTTACCTTGTGGGAAGAACGAGCTAAAGGCCCAGAGGGTAAAAGCAGCTGGAAAAAGATAGAAGCCTAAAAATGAAACCTCGAGATGCTTCGCCCAGGGATCCTCGAGAAAGCAGTAAAAAGCTTCTCAGCAAGAAACAGAGGGACTCGTAAAAAGTAATAAAACAAAACTTGGTCAGAGGATAGGGGGTCTCATCACGAGCCAGCCTAAAGGTCCATGGGCATCTACCGGTACGACACTACTAGCAGCTGGTTACCACGCCAGGGTAGTGGCCCTTGGTGGCATAGCCAAGAGAAAGGGGGTCTCATCACGAGCCAGCGTTCTCATTTCCGTGAAAGTGCTTGTGGGTAACATTGCCACCACTAGTCACCATGCCAGGGCAGTGTCCCATGATTAGCTTCTTGAAAGAAAAAAGCAATAAGAATAAAGATAAAAGGCATGAATGGGCTTGGAAACATTTGCATCCATGACAGGTGCAGTTCACCCTCTACAAAGGCACCCACAGGTAAGCCATGCATTTCCCTGCTATCACTGCACCCCTTGTCCAGACATCCCTTACCACCTCATCCACTCACATGGCTTGGATTTGATTTCTCCCGGAAACACCCCACATCCAGGGAGCATTTGCCCAATAGGATGCCCTGTCACTTCTTCCAAACTTGGCTTGCAGATTAGTATAATGTCTTTGAGAACTTGTCCAGGTAAAAGGGATTTTATGCACATGTTTAATAATATTGATGATTAGATGTGATTGACATTGCTATGATACCTGTGACTTATGAGCCCATGGAGGGTGTATCTGTTGATGTGCAAGACCATACCTGACAGACAGGTACCATTATGGACAGGTACACATGGGGAGATGATTAGTTCGGACCTCCATGGGGTTGAAAGCCCATCAGATGGATGCAGAAACCCCAGTAGGGGGCAGAGACAGATCAGAGAGTTTTCACCGGAGAAGAGGAGGACATTCCACCAGAGGCAGCTTAGCAGACCTGTACCCAGGGGGTTTGTGCCCTTTCCACCAGGACGTTGGCCTTGGAAGGCACATGACGTCACCCAGGACACTCATGACGTCATCCAGTGCTTGTGGAGGTTTTGGGAGGCAGTTGTGGCACATGTGGCAGCTTTTGGAGGCCCAAGGAGGCCTAACATTTTGCCCCAAGAGGCCAACGTTGCCCTAAAAAGAGCTAACGTCACCCTAAAAGGGCATGACGTCTTCATTTATGCTTGATTTAAGGTTTGATTTTGACATTTAATGTAAAAACAGTATTATTATGTATTTTTGGCCATGTCGGCCTTTTGTGACCTAAAAATTAAATTAAGGTCATTGCTACTGTATAAATAGAGAGCTAAAACTCTCTTTTTCTCATCATCTTTCACTCACACTTGTGTGAGGTCTGAAATTTGCGCCCTCTATTAGGTTTTGGCTGAAATTACTAGTGCGCACTTGTTGAAGGAGGCTTATCTTGGCTATTTTTGGCATTTTTCTTGGTGGAAGGTTTACAACTAGGGTTTGGCATTGATGATACTTGGTGAATGTAAGTGAATTTCTACAATCCTTCCATTACTTGAATGGTTATAGTTTTCTACTTGCATTTTGTTAATGAAATTTGCTGGAATAAACCCTAGGAAATAAGCACATGTTGGTGTCCTTATTTTAATTCCCTGCTAAGATTGTGCCAAAGAGTTTTTTTACCTATTGAAGACATTCTAGAGCCTTGCCATTGCAACACCCTACCTTTGCTCTTCAATCCTAGCCGTTTTTATCTTGTCATTGAGCTAAAGAAGGAGGAAAACACACTAAGGCCTAGGGTTACTACACCTTAGTGAGTTGTTTTCCCCTAGGGTTTGATGGTTGAAGCCTTGGCTCAACAACACTTCACCATCAAAACCTCTTGTCTTTAGCCCTAGTATTATCATTTAGTTCCTTCAACCTTTGCCACTATTTTGACTCCATTTTACCTTTGAATGCACTAGTCTAAGACCTTTTGCTTGAGTGCTTTTGATCACAACTTCCATAATCATTGAACAACTACTAACACCTTCTAACCCTAACCTACTAACCTTATTGTTGCCATTATCCACTTGATTTATATTTATACTTTGCAGCATTTTAGCCTCTTTAAGCAATTGAAAGATCGATTAATGCATAGTGGTCTTTGCTTCTAATAAATGTTGACGTTGTAACATTGATGATAAATCGTTTTGCTCATTGTGAAGCTTCTTTGAAAGCATTAATTGTGAAGTGACGTATTGTGATTATTGTTATTGTGCATCATTGATTTGCTTCATCAATATTATCGGTCAATTTCTTTATATCAAAAAGTCCTTGATTATATGAAGTACTAACCAGCAAGTGATCTTGCAAACATATAGTTTTCTTGTTGCTTTGATCTGGGCAGGTACACTTCTGGTTAGCATTATCTTTATTGGTTGTTTAGCCAGAATTTCTGATCGGTGGTGACTTGTGAGGGCGTAACTTTTACTTAGCATTAAACCTTTGCCTTCTCAAAACCCCAGGTCATCGGGGACGTCTCCCCTGGGCCTACCACCCTAAATAGAAAGAGATACCCTATTGAGGTGACAGTGACAGGGCAGTCTCTTGTTGCATCAGTTTGTCTTCTTTACCTTTCCTTCATCCTTCAAAGTACAAACTGTGCAATAACATTTTGGCACCGTTATCGGGGAACATTGAGTCAATTCTCCTCAAGACGACACTTTTCGGTAAGCCTTCCCTCAAGAGTCCTTATCTTACAAAGCTTACCTGGCGACTCCACTAAGGGTGATTCCCTTTATCTTTTTGGTAATTTCAAGAAAATTATATGGCGACTCCACAATCCACAAGGAGGTATAATAACCCTCCTCAATCCTTTAGAAGAAAGCCTCCCCGAAACTCTCCTGAAGTAAAATCACCCTTTGGAGGAAATCTTCCTCTAAACACAATGTCTAGCATAGGAACTCAGACCAACAATCCAAACCAAGCCAATAACCAAAGACAATGGTCATCCAGTCGTTTCAAACCGCTAGACATGTCAGCTATACCAGGCTACCCTAGGCAAACGCCACCCAAGTATGAAAAGTGGCTGCCTAAGTTCACCGGTACAAATGCAATCAATGCCGAAGAGCATATGAGCAATTTTTGGGCATTTTTTCAGCGTCACCCCATCAATGATGATGTTGAAGATTTAGTCATGAAATTGTTCTCTGCTACCCTCCTTGATGCTTCAAGATGTTGGTACCACAGTCTTCCTGATGGCAATATTAAAACCATGGATAAATTGGAAGAGGCCTTTCTCAAAAGATGGAGTATCAAAGAAGACCCCAACATGTTCTTGACTAGGCTGAATACACTCTGGAAACAAGATAATGAGACCATTAGAGAATTCCACACTAGGTTTGAGACCCTAATGCAGAAGATCCCTGTGAGCCATCATCTAACCAATAATTTCCTTGTTTACATCTACACCAAAGCTTTTACTGGTCAACTAGGGTATCTCCTCAGGGATAAAAACCCCCAAACGATCCGAGAAGCTCAAGAATTAGCTACAAAGATTGAAGACAACCTCCACTCATCCAAAATTGAGCCTTTCTCAAACCCAAGGGTCAAAATGGACATTAAACCCAAGATAGTCCACAACGCTGAGCCTTCCTCAAATATTTGCGCCAGCCTACCAAAGTTGCAAATGACCATGGATGGCATGATGAAAAACCAAGAACTAATGATGAATAGGATTGTCAACCTGGAAAGAGCCTAGAGCCAAGCACCAAGGGTCCCATACAAAGGCCAATTCCAAAAGGGGAACCAAGTTTATAGACCAAAGAATGATCAAGAAGTTCCTAATACTTTAGCTCCTACAAACGTCGTGGATAAAAATCCTTGGTGTTTGCAGTGTAGTGAAGCACACTGGGACATGAATGTCCCTACAACAATGGAGGCCATGACCAAGTAAACAATGTGGGCCATGTTATAGAAGGCCCCCAGATTTGCTTAAATATCACTCCTGAGGAACATCGAGAGGGCATAAAAGAAGCAACCAGGAAGGCTAGAATGGAAGTAATAAACAACTTAAACCAAGAATCAAAAGAGAACTTAAAGAAACAAGAATTTCAGGTGTATAGATGAAAGAAGCTAAACAAACCTATCCCTACCAATCCTGGAGTAACTCAAACAAAGCCTCCACCTTTGGACATTCTCCTTCCTAAAACATCCAAAATCAAAAGAGTGGACTTAAACTTTGACTTCGAAGGGGCATTATCCAAGATGCAGGTGACTATCCCTCTGAGAGAAGTCATTAAGGTACCATCTGTTAAAGAAAGATTTGACAATTTCTTCAAGGGATCAGATGGACAAATGGACCCCCCTATCATGTTACAAGCTGATCACTTTATGGTCCAGTATGATGAACACCCACCTTTCTTCATGACCTTGCTAATGAATAACGAGAGCCTCAACAATTGCATGTTGGATTCGGGGGTTGGTGCTAACATGATGTCTCTCAAGGTCATGCAACAATTGGGCCTAAAAGTCACACGACCTTAGAGAAATGTGTGTGTCTTTGAGTCTAGAGCCATACCCACACATGGGGTGATTGAAAATGTGGAAGTTTGCCTTAAAGAATACCCTGAGAGAGTGATCCACATTGACATAGTAGTAGTAGACATCCCAGATGTGTGGGGGATGTTGTTGTCTAGGAAATTTGCCTCAATGTTGGGCGGTACCCTTGAGATGGACCTCACTTATGTGAATATACCTTTAAACAGTGGAACAATAGGCCATCTCCCGAATGTGTCAATGACCAGAACCCATGTGCAAGAAACTAGTGATCCCATCAAAGATGACAAAGCACATGAGCAAATCATGGAAAGTCTTCCTGAATTTTCTCCCGATGATATGCCCTTTGCAACAGAGGAAGACTTTGATCAAATACAATGGCCCAAGAGAGAAGAATACCAACAACTCCTAGACAAGTATAAAGACAAAGAAGTTGGGACTGTAAAGTTACTAAAGAAGGGAGAAAGTGATATATTGATTTGGCCTTCCCAGCAGGAAGTCTTTACAGCAAAATCCCACCCTCCTCCCTCTACACAATACACCAGGGTTGTTCAGGAAACAACCAAATTCAAAATCAGAGAGTACATGGAAGGGGACGTAGTATGGATGTGGGATACCAAGAAAGAGGAGCCTACTAATGTCAAAGGAAGTACTCAATTTTGGCTTGGACCTTTCAAAGTTGGAAGAAAGTCAGTTGGTGACTCTTATTACCTATCTACATTGGAAGGAAGAAGGCACCCATTACCAGTCAGCGGGCACCTCCTCAAGCCCCACCATGGTGGGAGGACTTGACTTCACAAGTGTTGACCGCCCATTTAGCACCGGTGGTCAACTCATGTGCCATGAAGAGATGCATCATCAGATGCCCATGTTGTTGAAGACCTTTGGTTCTACAGGGTTGTGTTTGGCCCAGCACTTATTTTTGTAATTGGAATTTCTACACCCCTGCGTGGGTTAATAATGTAATAGGTCTGCATGAGTCATGTTTAGGTCAGTTACCTTGGGATCGGTTCACTGGGAGAGTTCCTTTCACCGAGGGTTTTTATCCTCAGGTTATCAGTTGGGCTTTTCAACCTTACTGATTTCCCTTGAGTTTTTCCCTCACACTTTACATATGTCCTCCAAAGTGGTGAACGGCGTTCTAGTGGACTTAAGTTTTGGTAACTATATAGGGAAATCATTGTAAATGACCATGCAAGACATCTTAGAAAGTTTCGTGGAATTCCGTCGAGTCTAGGTTAGTTTTTTTTAATTAATTAATTTTTAATTAAATTTCCCTAAGTTTGGAAGTTTAATTATTAAATTAATTAATTGTTTTTGAGCAATAATTGTAAAAACTGGATCCTTGGACTTTTGATAGGGGTATTTGTGCTCAAAAGAAATGGAATAGCACCCCTTACATCCATGGACCAAGTTTCAGCTCAATCAAACAACTTTAGCCATGAGTTAGTCCACCCGGAGTGTCAGTCAGTCTAAAACAGCAATTTTAATTGCTAAAGTCCAAACATGGCAAAATGTAAAAAATGTAATAATGAGTTAGATGATGTGAAATGTTGAAATGATGGTTAGAGAGAAACCCCCTAAGCATAACATAACCCTCCCAACCTTTTCCAACCTATTCTAACCCCTTTCCCACCTTCTACACTCAAAAATCA
>ML800342.1:195910-211191 GCA_009831015.1 Picea engelmannii | reverse complement strand
GTGTGCTTGTCATTCTTATGCAATGGAGGTAACATTGTTTAATGTTCTTTCTTGTTTCTTGCAACACTAGATCTTAGGTAAAGTGTTATCTGAGTAGGCTTGGTAATGTGTATGCCTATTAGTCTATAGATCTTGATGTATGATTTAAATTGAAGTGTCGTTTATTATCATTGCATCAACGTATTGTCTTGTGTATGCTTGGGTTTGAAAGAATATTGCAGGGTCACCTTCAAAGTTTCATTGGGAACTCCTAGAAGGGAAGGGTCACTTGAAGCTTTTCTACACTCCAACTATCTAGATCTATTACTTTTCTCTATATTGCTGTACATCCACATCGTTTTCAGCTAGCATATATTGGTTTAGATAGGCCAAAAATATTTTAAAATCTATATCTTGTCTTGTGGAAAATTCTTGTCCCAAAAGGGCAAGGGTTTCCTTAACATTGTTTGGTTGTGTGTAACCATCCTAGGAAGCGAAGCTTGCTGTTTTTACAGGCATATCAGATCTGATAGGAGGCTTTTGGCTGCCCCAAAGAGACACACACAACACTTCAAGACCCCTCGGGGGAGTTTGGTAGTTATCTCTAACCCTCTCTTGTCTTTTCTTAGCATAGAAGTGCACTTTTCCTCTTGTTTGTTTGATTGTTCAAGCTTGAAGTGTAAGAGGGGAAGTGGTACGGCCTCCCCTCTTCTTCAAGCTTGTGGGTAGGTAGGACGTAGGCTAGATCTAGCTTCTCTTTCGTTTCTTTTTTGAGTTTTCTTCTAGCTTGGCCGCAATGTTTAGAAGGTGAGGGCACCTTCTCAACCTTGACGTGGGTGTGTGCTTGATTAGTTTGTAGATTAGCTTGTAGATTAGTTTTCTTCTATTCGTGCTCATCTCTTATTGGTTTTCCCTAACAATTAAGATCTAAGAACACTTATTCTAACTAAGCTAAGATAAATTAATAACCTACCTAATTGGGAGAGAAACCCCCCAAAGAGGTAAGGATAAGTGTTAATGCTTTATTTTTCATGTGATGTGATTGATCTAAATGGTTTAATGTTCTTAATGCTTATGTTTTAGATCTAATCTCTCATCTTAAGCCCATTGGGCAACACACTTAAATTCTTATATTTGGATCTTGCTTAGTTCATTTCTCTTCAAGCTCTTAATCTCTCTTAAGCACATGTTTTACTTTCGTGCTTGATACATCTTAAAGTGCTTAACAAATAAGTGGTTTATTGGTTCATTGCTTACATCTATTGGTAGCCACGTCTTAGGCTTGGAATATCTTGAATGGTTAATTTGGCAAACACTTAATAGTCTTCTTTTTTTCATCGCTTAAGGCAAGTTGTTCTTGCCATTGGATATAATGTCTCTAATCAAACTAATATTGATGTGCATGTGATATAATCTCTATTTCTTTCAGCCATTTATCTTTATTTTCTTCTTATGTGTTGATGTACTTCATTGTTAAAACTTAAGCTACACATTTTTTGAGCAAATAACAGTTTCGGCCATCTCATTATTTTGCACTAAAAAGGTACTTTAAAACCTTCTAAACACTCTTTAAATCACCTAAAAGTCTACCTAATTGTTATATATACTTAATATACTACTTTAGGGTACCTTAGACCACCATCTAAAACGGGTTTGAGGAAAACAACGGAGGGTAGTGGCAGGGGAACGCCCCGTGGCGCACCAGGTGTGTGTCCTCTGCGGGAAGTACTCTTACTGTCAGGGTTGACTGGTTCTGCTAGGGTTGGCCTCGTTGCCATACTATCTTGAGCGTCCAGCAGTTATTTGGCAACAGGAGGACAAGGCTTTGGTGAAAGCTAATAAAATTTGTAAATCTTAAAAAAGCCTAACTATTAAACCCTTGACCAAATCTAATAGAATACTTGGGGACTTAATAATTAAGAGTGTAGATCTTCTTCAATACTCTTCATAATAGTTGTGTTTAATTCTCTTAAACTTTGGAATCTTTTGAAGAAGTAATGTGTTGATGATAATCTTGTGTAAATGATGATGTGACTTGATGCTTTGATCTTCTATATCCTACACATATTGAACAAATACTTGGTTAGATTGTTGTTGTAATCTATCATTCTTTAATTTGTAAATCTTGTAAGTAATTGTACATGGTATTCTTTTATTGAGTTATTCTTTATTGTAAAGTTGTAACTTGTAATCTTTTGTAAAGAAACACCCCTTGAACATAGTTGACCCCTTGCCCAATTTCTAGGCACTAGTCTTAGTTGACCTAGGGAAAAGGCTTGCTTTTCATGCTAACCCTTGCATCTTGCATGGTTGCCTTAGCATCTTAGGATTAGAATCCCCTTTAACCTTAACAAACTAAAATTAACTCCTAGAACATAACTCTAACACATCTAGTAACTAAGGTCTACCCCCTTTGGCTTCCCTAGGAGTGAGCCTAGACGGAAGAGGTTCTGGTCAAAGTGACAGCGTGGGCTGTGAACCTAGGCATTGTGCCTCCAAGGACACACTAAGTGAGTCGAGCTTAGCTCACGTTTGCCAGTGTGTATAAGGACGGCAACAATAGGTAAGTGCAGGTAAGTGGGTAGGCATTTGCATTCATTGTATATACCATTTGCATTTCATGCTAGAGTAGTTTTCTTTCACATTTGTACATATGCTTGTTTCCGTTTCATATGAGCTGGGGGTGATATCACCACCCCAAAGGATCGCTAATAGTTTTATGTTAAGATCAGGTAGGGTACAAGTTATGCCAGAGATGTTGAGGTTCTCATGCGCTCTACGATGAGCACATGTCCCCGAGTTGGAGCCAGATGGTATCCCCGAGTTAGAGCCAGATGTTATCCCCCAGTTTAGGGATAACTAAGGAGATTATGTCTCGAGGCCCACAGGTCCTAGACATGGAGTACCAAGAGCCAAATCGACTTGAGCATGGCCCTGGAGGGCCCATCTTTCCTTCCTTCAACGCCTCCACTTTGTCAGCAGCAGCAACATCCATCATCTCGGCCTGGTCCTATAGAAGAAGTGGATCTTGCTCCATGAGGTAGTGAGTCCGAGTATCATGGTATGTGTCACTTTGATCCTCAAAACCTTTGAATATGTGCATTTGATTCTTTTTGTTTCTAACGAGTGCTTGGATCTTATGCCTATCCACTTGACCATATCTGGGGGGGATGACAGGATGCCCTAGTAAGATTGTGCCCATAGTTTTTGAGTTGCCACTGGGGGGATTCATGAGAAGCCATCGTCCACTCCCACCATACTTACCACTTTCCGTCTTTCTCCTGCTCATCCATCCCATTACATTGGTCAGGGCATTGGGTTGGCCAAATATTTAAGGGTTGCACCTTATCTTGTGGGAAGAATGGGCTAAAGGCCCAGAGGGTAAAAGCAGTTGGAAAAAGATAGAAGCCTAAAAATGAAACCTCGAGATGCTTCGCCCAGGGATCCCCGAGAAAGCAGTAACAAGCTTCTCAGTAAGAAACAGAGGGACTCGTAAAAAGTAATAAAACAATACCTGGTCAGAGGATAGGGGGTCTCATCACGAGCCAGCCTATTAGGTCCATGGGCATCTAGCGATATGACACTACTAGCAGTTGGTTGCCACGCCAGGGTAGTGGCTCTTGGTGGTATATAGCCAAGAGAAAGGGGGTCTCGTCACAAGCCAGCCTTCTCATTTCCGTGAAAGTGCTTGTGGGTAACATTGCCACCATTGGTCACCACGCCAGGGCAGTGTCCCATGATTAGCTTCTTGAAAGAAAAAAGCAATAAGAATAAAGATAAAAGGCATGAATGGGCTTGGAAACATTTGCATCCATGACAAGTGCAGCTCACCCTCTACAAAGGCACCCACAGGTAAGCCATGCATTTCCCTACTATCACTGCACCCCTTATCAAGACATCCCTTACCACCACATCCACTCACATGGCTTGGATTTTATTTCTCCCCGAAACACCCCACATCCAGTGAGCATTTGCCCAATAGGACTCCCTGTCACTTCTTCCAAACTTGGCTAGCAGATTAGTATAATGTCTTTGAGCACTTGTTCGGGTAAAAGGGATTTTATGCACATGTTTAATAATATTGATGATTAGATGTGATTGACATTGCTATGTTACATGTGACTTATGCGCCCATGGAGGGTGTATCTGTTGATGTGCAAGACCATTCCCGACGGACAGGTACCATTATGGACAAGTACACATGGGAAGATGATTAGTTCGGACCTCCATGGGGCTGAAATCCCACCAGATGGATGTTGAGACCCTAGCAGGGGGCAGAGACAAATCAGAGGGTTTGCACCAAAGAAGAGGAGGACGTTCCATCAGAGGCAACTTAGCAGACCTGTACCCAGTTGGGTTGTGCCCTTTCCACCAGGACGTTGGCCTTGGGAGGCCCATGACGTCACCCAGGACACTCATGACGTCATCCAGTGCTTGTGGAGGATTTGGGAGGCAGTTGTGGCACGTGTGGCAGCTTCTAGAGGCCTAAGGAGGCCTAACGTTTTGCCCCAAGAGGCCAATGTTTCCCTAAAAAGGGCTAGTGTCACCCTCAAAGGGCATGACGTCTTCATTTATGCTTGATTTAAGGTTTGATTTTGACATTTAATGTAAAAACAATATTATTATGTATTTTTGGCCATGTCGGCCTTTTGTGACCTAAAAATTAAATTAAGGTCATTGCTATTGTATAAATAGAGAGCTAAAACTCTCTTTTTCTCATCATCTTTCACTCACACTTGTGTGAGGTCTGAAATTTGCGCCCTCTATTAGGGTTTTGGCTGAAATTACTAGTGCGCACTTGTTGAAGGAGGCTTATCTTGGCTATTTTTGGCATTTTTCTTGGTGGAAGGTTTACAACTAGGGTTTGGCATTGATGATACTTGGTGAATGTAAGTGAATTTCTGCAATCCTTCCATTACTTGAATGGTTATAGTTTTCTACTTGCATTTTGTTAATGAAATTTGCGGGAATAAACCCTAGGAAATAAGCACATGTTGGTTTCCTTATTTTAATTCCCTACTAAGATTGTGCCAACGAGTTTTTTTACCTATTGAAGACATTGCTAGGGCCTTGCCATTGCAACACCCTACCTTTGCTCTTCAATCCTAGCCGTTTTTATCTTGTCATTAAGATAAAGAAGGAGGAAAACGCACTAAGGCCTAGGGTTACTACACCTTAGTGAGTCATTTTCCCCTAGGGTTTGATGGTTGAAGGCTTGGCTCAACAACACTTCACCATCAAAACCTCTTGTCTTTAGCCCTAGTATTATCATTTAGTTCCTTCAACCTTTGCCACTATTTTGACTCCATCTGCCCTATGAATGCACTAGTCTAAGACTTTTTGCTTGAGTGCTTTTGATCACAACTTCCAAAATCATTGAACAACTACTAACACCTTCTAACCCTAACCTACTAACCTTATTGTTGCCATTATCCACTTGATTTATATTTATACTTTGCAGCATTTTAGCCTCTTTAAGCAATTGAAAGATCGATTAATGCATAGTGGTCTTTGCTTCTAATGAATGTTGGCGTTGTAACATTGATGATAAATCGGTTTTGCTCATTCTGAAGCTTCTTTGAAAGCATTAATTGTGAAGTGACGTATTGTGATTATTGTTATTGTGCATCATTTATTTGCTTCATCAATATTATCGGTCAATTGCTTTATATCAAAAAGTCCTTGATTATATGAAGTACTAACCAACAAGTGATCTTGCAAACATATAGTTTTCTTGTTGCTTTGTTCTGGACAGGTACACTTCTGGTTATCATTATCTTTATTGGTTGTTTAGCCGGAATTTCTAATCGGTGGTGGCTTGTGAGAGGGAAACTTTTACTTAGCTTTAAACCTTTGCCTTCTCAAAACCCCATGTCACCGGGGACGTCTCCCCTGGGCCTACCACCCTAAATAGAAAGAGATACCCTATTGAGGTGACAGTGATAGGGTAGTCTCATGTTGCATCAGTTTGTCTTCTTTACCTTTCCTTCATCCTTCAAAGTACAAACTGTGCGATAACAGGGTTGAGGAGGAGGATTCCCCCCCACAGGAGGCTACTTCAGAGAAGAGGAAGCCAAAATGGCTTCAAGACACTTTGAAGGAAGCTCAGAGACCTGTGGGGACTCCCAAGAAGGCTGTCAGGGAGAGTAAACCTCCAAAGAGAATTTGTAGCTATTTAGCTATGGTGAGCAGCATCAGTGAGTCCCAGCCTTCCACTTTTGAGGAGGCAGCAGATCAACAGGTCTGGAAGGATGCCATGGTGGACGAGTACAATTCCCTCATGAAGAATGATGTGTGGGAGGTTGTTTAGAGACCTGAGGGGAAGTCAGTGGTGAATTCCAGGTGGCTCTATAAAATCAAGCATGCTGCAGATGGCAGCAATTAGAAGTGTTAGGTTTTCTTAAATTTTCAAAGCAATAGATTTACCAAAACATTTAGATCTTTATTTAGCAACCATATACTAAAAATATAAGCAGCATAAAAACAAGCACAAGGAGACACAAAGATTTATCCTGGGAAAACCCAAACCGGGGAAAAAAGCCATCCAACCTTTCTGAGATAGATTCTTTCTGATAATACAATCCAACCATGAACAAGCTCTTCTTCACAAGAGAAAAACTGCTAATGAAGAAACCTTGATACAAGAACTTATCTCTTTGTCTTTGTCAAACCCTAGCAGGGGTAGAAAATTGTAGCTGCAGCACCATACCAAGCTAGCACACCTCTAGAGATAGGGCACAAGAGATACCACCAAGAAATTCCAAGAAACCCCAATTGTTGCAGTAGATGCATCTTCTCCTTGCCTCGGACTTGCGCCTTCTTCTTGGGTGAGATAGTTGTGTAAGTGAGTGTACAAATGAACAAGGCGTCTATTTATAGTCTTCAAGTCACTTCTCTTCCCAGAATTCTATTTTCATTTTATCTATTCCTATGGGCTGACTTCTCTTCCTGGAAATTCTATTTTCACTTTATTCTTTTCATTTGGGCCAACTTCTCTTTCGGGGTTGTCTTCAATTGTTCAATGGTCTTCCTTTGAATTCTGGAATCTTCTTCTTCTCTAAGAAAGGTTGTCCGAGAGGGAATACCTCTCGCTGCTACCAAAACATCAACAAGAAGTACAAGGCTCGGTTTGTGGCTCGAGGGTTCTCACAGGTAGAGGGAATCTATTATGATGAGACCTTCGCTCCAGTTGCTAGATATAACTCTATCAGGGCAGTGATCTCCATTGTAGCAGAGATGGGTTGGAAGATCCACCAGATGGATGTGAAGACCGCATTTGTAAATGGTCTCATACAGGAGGAGGTGTACGTTGAGCAGCCATAGGGCTTTGAGGTGCATGGGAGAGAGTCTCATGTGTGCAGGTTGAAAAAGGCGTTATATAGACTGAAGCAAGCTCCCATAGCTTGGTATTCGAGGATTGATACCTACTTGCAACAGATGGGTTTCGAGAAGAGTGAGGTGGATCCCAACCTTTACTACATTGTGGTTGGCGAGGATCCTCTTATTCTAGTGCTTTATGTTGATGATCTTTTCATTACAGGGGCAGAGAGACTCATAGACGGTTGCAAGCAAAGTCTTGTTTCAGAGTTTGAGATGAAAGACATTGAACTGATGCATTATTTCTTGGGATGGAGATTTTGGAGGATCCAGGACATATTTTTCTGGGACAAGGAAAGTATGTTGTTGACATTCTGAAGAGATTTCAAATGCAGGATTGTAAGCCCATATCCACACCCATGATTACCAACTGGAAGAAGCTCAATGCTTTTGAGTACGAGTTGGTTGATCCCACGATTTATCGTCAATTGATAGGCTCTTTGATGTATTTGGTCAACACCAGACCAGATATTTGTTTTGTTGTCAAAACTCTCATTCAGTTTATGGTGGAACCTAGGAGAATGCATTGGGTGGCAACAAAACATGTGCTCAGGTACCTTCAGGGTACGGTGGATTATGGCTTAGACTATGTGAGACGGGATGGAGTCAAATTGACAGGCTGCATAGACTCAGATTGGGCAGGATGTGTTGTTGATAGGAAAAGTACTCCAGGGTGTTGTTTAGGATTGGGCTCAACATTTGTGTCTTGGTTCAGTCGAAAACAAAAGTCGGTGGCTCTGAGTTCTTTTGAGGTTGAGTACATGGCAGCCAGTCAGGCCAATTGAGAAGCCATATGGCTTCGCAAGTTTTGGTTGGGATATTTGGTGTGCAGTTGAGGCCCACCGTGATTTACTGTGACAATCAGAGTTGCATAAAACTCTCTGAGGATCCAGTTTTTCATGACAGGTCTAAACACATCGAGATTAGATATCACTTCATCCGAGACTATGTTCAGAGAGGACCAGTTGAGCTTCAATTCATATCCATTGTTGAGCAGGTAGTAGACATCCTCATTAAGGCTTTGGGAAGAGGCAAGTTTGTACCCTTCAAAGATAAGCTAGGAGTGGTGAGGAACACCTTCCTCGGTAAGAGGGAATGTTAAAAAGTGTACCTTGGACAAGTGTTTCTCACATAGCCTAGGCACCTAGTATGTGGGAAAGTGTCCAAAGTGGTCCCTAGTACATTAACTTTATGAGATATAAAGTTAAAAGTGACTTTGAGAATATTTCATGAAAAGGGTGACTTAAGAAGCATTTAATCACCATTGTTGATCTTCATGGCCCAAGATCAAATCTCAACCATTAGATCAAGTGACTCATCATTGAAAATATCAAAAGGCTATCTAGGGATTAAGGCACCCCATTAAATCATTCATCAGCATTGAATGAGGCGAGAGAGCAAGGGAGAAGAGCTGAGAAAGGAGAGAGTTATTGCAACAAGGAGGGCATGATTTTCAAGGCAAGAGAGGGCATGCACTTCGAGCAAAAACTTCATGTAATGTTCCCAAGCCAAGAGGCCAAGAACATTGCGTTTTTGCATGATTTTTAAACTGTTTCTAGTTGTGGCATTTCATCAAACACTTTGTTGATTTACTTATGTTTGGATGTTTACTTGCAGATTGACTTCATAAATTCGGCCTTAGGGTTTATATTCAATTATCACACACAGATCTGACGACACAACCAATGGAAATACAATATACACCAGATATGGAACCAATAGCAAAGATCTGACCTTTATTATTATAAGAGCAAGAACCTGACACAAAAGTGAGGCCGATCTGGAATGATCAACAGATGGATCCAATAAACATAATAAGAGCTACTACAAAATGCTCCCGGGAAGAAGATGAAAGCCTCCAAAGGCTGAATACACAATGAAGACTAAATACAAGAAGAGATATGAGCCGTATGAAGTACCAAACCTCAACTGGAAAGGTCACACTCTAGTAGAAGACTGAAACCCTCAATAATTTGGCCCCACTGAAGGAAGCCTCCAAATGAGTCCAAACTCGGCATAATGATAGATCGGGGTCATAGGATCCCCCTCCTGAAGTCTCGGGCCGAAATCCTATGGATAAATCCTCCAAATGTTGAATCCTCCAATGAAGTTGTGCCCTCCTGAAACCCTGAAGTGCCCAATAATTCGGCCCTGATGAAGGAGGCCTCCAAATGCCCTGAAACTTGCTAGGAAGCTAGATCGGGGCACTGCAAGTCACTAGGTGAAGTCTCCAGGTCAGATCTGAAGTATAAACCCTCCAAACTGAATAGATCTGAATCTCAAAAATGCCCTCCTCTCCAATTCGTCCAATGCATCGAATAAATCAAATGGCACATGAAACTCCTCCAGAATGCACTAGATCTAATGGCCAAGACCCTGCAATGAAAACCCAGGTGCTAGAATCTGTCGAAGCACTTCCAATCTCTTGGAACGAACTTCCCTCAAAGAATGGTGTGCCCCCCCCCTTGCTGGAAACCCTCAATAATGCGGCCTCTCTCCTCCTGTACCTATGGCTGGTGTAGAACCCTCTTGCAACTGAGTAGGTCTGAAGTAGAATGGTGTGGGGGAGTATTGCATCCCCAAGACCAAGCTTGGGACAAGCTAGGTGGAATCTTTCACCACCGAATCATCCTCTAGGGTTTGTTAAGTCAAAACCCTCAAAACCCCCAAGGTATGGGCTCACTAGCTAGAAGCCAGATATCAAAAGATAATCATACATGAATGAATCAATAGAGGCCCTTGCCTTTCCTTTATACTTCCTTCTCACCTTCTCCCTCCAAAGTAACTTTCATTTTAATAATATTTAATTAATTAATTAGATCACTTTAATTAATTAATTAACCTTTTTACCTCTGAAAAGCGCCTTATCTCTCCTTGTGGCTTCCCTGGCCACTGAAAGTCACTTCTAGCCATCCCATCCTATAGTGTTGCTCCTCTCGATTCCAATGAGCTATTACACTGAGAGGTTCCTCCAAGTAATGTGCCCAAAATGACCTCTTCAGTGAATTTTATTGACTTATAGCTCAAAATACTCAAAATCATGGAAATCGTTGGAATGCAACGAAACCAAAGCCAACCTGTGCGGAATGGATCATAATGATGAAATGGGGTGGACGATGCAAGCCGGATCCCAAAATGCCTCTCAATAACCCATGTACTCGCCATAACACCCATCTGGCTACTTTGGACATCGTAAACCTCTGCAATGTAATGATGTCCCAAAGTGGGGACATTACACTTCAGCATGGAAATCAAGGTCTGTACAATACGGAAATCTGGGCCATTCAGCAAGAGATTTGCAGGCCGTACAGCAGAGAGAAGGCACAGAAACGAGGCACTGTTTGGCACAGTTCTAGGTAGTCGTACGGCAAATTTTGGCACAGAAATCGAGGCAGCTGTTGGGCATACTTTTCTGGGCATAAATCCATACAATTCGTACAGCAGCAAGCACAGAAATCGAGGGCCGTACAGCACATAAATTCTGGCATGAATTTCGAGGTGTTTTGGCACTTATTTTGAGGAGGTTGCTTGGCACAAAGTTCGAGATAAGTTTGTGTATTTTTTTGCTGGAGTATCTTGCCGTAAAAGAAAATTTTCTCTAACCTCAGAATAATAAAAATTCCCCTCTCCCACTGGTTTTCCCCTTGTGTGTTTTTCCAGGGTTGATTTGACCAAAAATCTGTGTTTAATTTTCTGGGTTGTGCATTTATTTCTGGTTCAGTTTGCGGTAAAAAGACTCTTGTGTTTCCTGTCATAAATTTCTGTTAGTGCTAATATCATTTTCAGCAGAGAATAAAATGTGGATTGGGCATTACACAGTGAAATTTATTGAGACTTGAAACTGGGTTGGGGTCTGAGAATATTTTTACACATTTTGCCCAAGGACAGTGGCAGTTTGGGATTAAATAATGTAGAAGCTTAGGGTAAGCCTTTAGCAGCTAAATGGATCATGAGGTGCTTGGAAGAGTCAACCCTTTTGCAGATTTTACTGAGATGCAAGGTTTTATAGGCCCAAGGCATGCACAAGATCCAAGGTAACTTCAACAGTCAACCTATGTGACATTATCTCCTCTCTACATCTTTTCCAAGTCAAAGGATCTGATATTTTAAAAAGCATGTGGTCCACTTGGAAGTGAGCTTCCAAATATCTCTGTTGGACCTATATGGGTAGTGGATGTGGTTGGGACTTAGCATTGCAACCAATCTAGTACTGGAAAGACCATAACCAATGTATTGTGCAGAACAATAGGTATCAAGCCTGCGAGCTAGGTAGGAAGAGAATTTTCTTCTAGAATAACTTGTGGGATTCAAATTCCAGATCTGGGCTAGATTGGAGGGTGTTAGCTCATCAGAAAGCTCTCCTTTCTTTGGAGACAATGACCATTTGGGAAATCCAAAAGATGATCCCTTTGGAGGATTTGTTTAAGATGAACATACAAATGCCATGCCACCTTTGGAGAGATTGATGTTTTGGCATGCTTCATCTATATATATGATTAAGAACAGCAAGGAGGGGCATCAGTCTTTTTGTAGGTTTCTATTGGAGCCTCCTTCAAAGCCCCTCTTGCTTGATGGTTTGATGAGTTTCCCTGTGCTTGTGTCAAGAAAGATGATTACATCAGCTCCATCCACCTTTGGATTGAAGAAGCTCGTAGCAATACAGGTCAACCTTGGAATGCCTTTGTCCTTCTCTCAGATGATCATGATCCTACTTCAATTTTGGACCAAGGATGAAGAAAATTCCAGCATATGTTTACTTGATGCTTGATGTTTTATTGTTTTGGTTTGTGACCAAACACAAAGGTAAATTTCATGGTATTGATGAACTCATCAAATGGTTGCATTTAATTTTTATATTACCTAACATGTTTATTTTATTATGTTAGAGTAGGTTAGAATGAATAAGCCCTTTAGCATGAGCATTAAATTTACTTGTGTGTCTTTTACTTCATTGATTTTCAAATTTTAAATTTTTGTTTTGGAATAAAGGTACGATGATGCTCACATGTTATGTGTTCTTCCTTTGAGATATGATGCTATGAACCGGGTTCCATGTTCCTTTCATGCATTGATTTATTATTATCTCGGGAAAGGACAAATCACTTGCGTCTTTGTCCCTCTCCATGTATCTAATGCCTATTTGGTGAGAATGTTTAAGCACTAACAGGTTGTGCAGATTCTAGAGTTCTCATGCACTCTCACGCAGAGCACATGTCCTCGAGTTGGAGCCAGTTGTTACCTCTCAGTTTCACTTCAATTGTACCTCATTTTCTTCACCAGATATGTTACAGTATATGAGCAGATCTTCTGCCTATCTTGGGATGATGTCGGAGCCTAGAGTATCGTGATCAAATGTGCCATCACAATGATTTGTATTATGTATCATGATCAGACAAAAAAGTGATCATTGTATCTTATGTATCGTACTAAGCCATGCTTAGTGATCTATTGTACTAACCCACTTTCTCAAGTTTCCTTAGTTTGCTTTATGTCTATTAATTCACCCACAAAGTGAATTAATTGTCACTTTATAACTTAAGTGACATATTTCACTTTTGACTTAAATCTCCTAAGTAAAACTGAAATTAGAACATAAAGTAAATTATTAAGGGTAATAATCTCCCCCTTTGTGTTTAGAGACTCACAAACACAAGGGGACCACTTTCCAAGGTACCCAAATCTCAACAAAATGTACAACAAGGAAAACATATACAAGTGAACCTGGTACCTAAGTCACCGCATTCGGTGAATTTTCGCCTTAAAATTCAAAATTCGCCGAATCTTAGGAGGACACGAATTAATTCGCTTCAAATTCGACGAATTTCAAGATGAACCTGAACCCGAGCTCAAATTGGAACCTCAAGCAAATTTAATGTCGATTAAATTCAACGAATCGTTCAAATTTGGCTTTGAAATTCGAAATGGAATTTTGTTTTTAAAACAAATCAAGCTCTAAAGGCTCCACGTGGTTTTCGCCCGCTTCGTCTAGTTCTGTTTTTTTCCAGCTCGTTTCATCTCTCCCTTCCCGCTCATTTCATCTCTCCTAAGGTCGAGCTGTGGGACTCTCGACCTCATCCATGCAGAGCTTCCAACTGCCAGCAATCAGCTTGCTCCACCGCCCACACTCGACACTATTACACAGTTACCCTACTCGTCGTGCTTCCTCCACTGCCCGCGCCTGATGTTGTTACACTATAGTGAACACCGACCAACTTCCTCCACCGCCCGTGCTCAAAGTTCGAACAATCTTCGTTGTCCACCTTCCTCTGCCACTCGCGCCCGAACAATCTCGAGAGAGTCAAATCCACGACTTAGTCAGAGCCCGACACAGTGCAATTGCACCTCCAGACTCCAGATTCCAAATAGTCATCTACCTGTGACATTGAACCTCATATATTTTAAATGTTTTAAATTTTGTAGTCTGTCGAATTTAATGCCGAATTTTATCACAAAAAATTTCCATGTCGAATTTATGTCGAACTTCAAGGTCGTCGAACTCGAATTCGAATTCGAACCAGGTGACTTAGCCTGGTACAATAGCAACCACTCTCGGATGCTTTGGAGTCCCTTGAAGATGTGCATGCTAGCCCATTGAAGCTAGGCACCCTTTGCCTTAGTGCACCCTTCTTCCTTTGCTAATGCCTTGGCCCTCTTTCCTTGTGCTTGCCTTTGCCTTTGCTTGAACCTTGAACCTTGCCTTGCACCTTTGCTTTGCCCTTGGTCTTGTGCCCTCCTCACAAGAGTGCCTCCCTCCAAGGCTTGGTGCGCACTAAGCCTAAGTGCACCCCTCCTCTAGCATAAACCCCACAAAAGTATGCGCCCTCCTTCACCCTTGCGCCCTCTAATCCTCTAGAGTGCGCCTCTCCATGGTGAATGAGTCTCCTCCGAGAGATGGGGACTTCTCCCGAGCTAGATTTGCCCTCCTCACAAGATACGCCTCTCCTTACTAGCATATGCGCCTCTACTCCTCAAGAATGCGCCCCTACTCAAGATGGTCCCCAAGTCTCCATGGTAGACTCTCCAAGGAAGCTAACACCCAAGCAATGGCTTCTCATCAACTCTTGACCTCATGCACCCTCCTCTCCTCAAGAAATGTGCCCAAGAGCTTCTCTCTTCTCCTCCTCTCCTCTCAAATCTCTCAAGTGAAGAATAAGCCTCTCCTTACCCTTTTCCCTCCTTTAGCCTCTCTTTGGCCAAACCCTAAAAGATCAATGGCCTAGATCCAATCTAGCCATGTCTAATCAATGGGTGAGATTTAATCCAAAAATCTCACTTAGGAAACCCACTTTCCTTAGTTTGCCTCATGTCCTTTAACTCGCCCACAAAGTGAATTAAATGTCACTTTAATAACTTAAGTGACATATTTCACTTTTGACTTAAACTCCCAAGTCAACGTGAAATTAGAACATAAAGTAACGTAATAAGGGTAATAGTCTCCCCTTTTGTGTTTAGAGACTCACAAGCACAAGGGGACCACTTTCCAAGGTACCCAATGTCGAATTTTAATGCTTAGCACATGTGGTTTATTTCGGTTTAGCATTTACTTGAACCATAACCACTGCAGCAACACTTACACTAGCTGCAGTAAACCAAGATCACAAGAAGAATAACCATGCACAAGAACACAAGAGTTTATCCTGAGAAAACCCTTCTTAATCAAGGGAAAAACCCAGCAATCATTTGCTTATATTGCCAAGAGAAGATCCACAAGATCCACCACCAAACACTAGCACACAAGAGGGTGCCCTATAACTAAGAAAGATAGTGCCTTAAAAGGATGCGCACTCCAGCTGTACAGGTAGGTCTGAAATCATGAGATGACAAGTGAGAGTAATCCACAATGGGGATCTATCTCTCATATAAATACAAGACCTAGACACATTAAATGGATGTGTCTATTGGCACAATAGAGCCGACCTGAACAA
>ML800342.1:174979-195036 GCA_009831015.1 Picea engelmannii | reverse complement strand
GAGTGCTTCTGGCAGTTAGAGCTTGGATATCTTCTTCTTCTGGAGTTGCTATTTGTATCAGGTTCTTCTTGTATTGTGATTACTGTAAACTATATTTGCTCTACCTCATATATACACTAGATCTCAAAACTGGTTTTCTCTGGGGGGGTTTTGTCCAGGGTCATGTTGACCAAAAATACCTGTGTCTACAAATGCATTTTAGTAGCTGTTATTAGCTCTTAGATCTGTCCATATTTTCAGCAGAAAAGATGTTTTAGGTGTGTCGTAGTTATTTGGCATGCATGTACTTATTTTCCTAACACTGAAACTACTTGCAAGAGCACCCAAATTGAGACTACAGCCATAACAATCAGCAAAACTAAATATGACTGTTGGCTGTTATAAAACAGCAGAAAAATAAAAGAAAAGACAGCAGAAAACTTAGAGTCTTAGCTTGGTCAAAGACAAACCAAGAAGACAGCTGATAGGACCTGGAAAATTCACAGGGTCGACTTGTACCCTTCGCAATACAAATTAGGGTTACAACAAATCTTACTCTTAGACAATATAGCAAGGATCTCTAGCATCCTCTAGTGCTCAGCCACTAGGGACACGTCTACATGTGCTCACCCACAAGGACGTCACTCTCAACAGATTAACTCAACTAAGTCCACAGGAGTACCATCTGGAGAGCCATCTCAAGTCGACTCAACTAAGTCCATAGGAGTCTGACAGGAGACCATCTCAAGTCGTCTCAACTCAGTCCAAAGGAGCACGACAAGAGACCACATGTCATCTCAACTTAGTCCAGAGGAGTATGACACACCCATCACATGGGCTCTCTCACAGATCGTCTCAACTCAGTCCCGAGGAGGACGACCTGGAGAATGTCTCATGAAGATGCAATCAACAACACCCAAATCTCAACAGGGCATGGTGATGCTACTTCTCCATTAGTTACTCCAGGGAAGAGGAAACCGAGATGGTTTCAAGAGACCCTGAAGGAAGCCATGGAGAATGTGGGAGAGCCCAAGCGGTTGATGAGGGAGAGCATAGAGCCAAAGAGGCTTGGGGTCCTACTTGGCTATGGTGACGAGTATCACAGATGCAGAGCCCACAACATTTGTGCAGGCAGTTGACCAGCATGTTTGGCGAGAGGCCATGCAGGAGGAGTATGACTCCATCATGCACAATGATGTGTGGGAGTTGGTGCCAAGGCCTATTGGGAAGTCAGTTGTGACTTCCAGGTGGTTGTATAAGACCAAGCATGCTGCAAATGGCAGAATAGAGAAACACAAGGCCCTATTTGTGGCGAGAGGATTCTCCTCAGATAGAGGGAGTCTACTATGATGAGACGTCCGCACCAGTTGCGAGATACACTTCTATCCGGAGCATTATTGCCATTGCAGCACAGATGGGTTGGAGGATACATCAGATGGATGTAAAGACTGATTTTCTAAATGACTTTATAGGAGGAGGTGTACATAGAAAAGTTGCAGGGGTTTGAGGTGTTGGGGAGAGAGCACCATGGGTGTCTTCTGAGAAACGCACTTTATGGTCTGAAGCAAGCTCCAAGAGATTGGTATTCGAGGATAGACGCTTATTTTCCTCGGATGGGATTTGAGAAGAGTGAGGCAGATCCTAACCTCTACTACATCATTAGAGGTGAGGATACACTCATTCTCATACTGTGTGTGGATGATTTGTTCATCACGGGAGTGAAGCATTTCATAGTTGATTGCAAGCGGGGCCTTGCATCAGAGTTTGAGATGAAGGACATCGGGTCGATGCACTATTTCTTGGGCATGGAGGTTTGGCAGGAGGACGGTCATATCTTTCTAGGACAGAGGAAGTATGTTGCAAACATATTGAGCAGATTTCAGATGGAGGACTACAGGCCCATGTCTACACCTATGGTCACCAACTGGAAGAAGCTTAGCGCTTCAGATTCCGAGTTGGTGGATGCTACGAGATACACGCAGTTGAAAAGCCAATCATTATCCTTCCAAACGTTCACCTTATGGTCCTAAGAGCAATGAATCGTTACTCCATAAAAATCAAGGACCTTCTAACATATAACTAATAAATATCCCGCTTGTTGGAGAAATGCATTTTGCGGTGTCTCTTACTTTCCATTGCATATGCCACTCTGTGCATTTCTAACTTCAAGTGGTCACCAACTGGAAGAAGCTTAGCGCTTCAAATTCCGAGTTGGTGGATGCTACGAGATACAGGCAGTTGAAAAGCCAATCATTATCCTTCCAAACGTTCACCTTATGGTCCTAAGAGCAATGAATCATTACTCCATAAAAATCAAGGACCTTCTAACATATAACTAATAAATGTCCCACTTGTTGGAGAAATGCATTTTGCGGTGTCTCTTACTTTCCATTGCATATGGCACTCTGTGCATTTCTAACTTCAAGTGGCATTGTAGTACTCTTTACTTTCCATTGCACATAGTACTCAATGCTTTGGACCATAATCCATTAATGGCAATAAAAGGCTTGGAAAAAACTTGCATTACAGACGAAGGGCAGCACACCCTCCACAAAGGAACCCATAAATGAGACAATAGGAACCCTTGTATGTCAAGAAACCCATGCCTAAAAGTCTTGCCCCAATCCACCTCACATTCATTTCATGACTTAGATGGGATCTTCTTGGGAAACATCCCTTGAATTGGGGATTGGCCTACCCAATAGGGCACCTTGACACCCCTCCCATACCTAAATTTGGCAAATTTTATAAGGTCTTTGAGCATTTGTTTAATTTTAAAAGGGGGGTTTGACGCACATGTTTGGGTGGTTCCCTTATTAGATGTGGCTTACTTGGCATGATTCATATGACTTGTGGAACCTTGGAGGGCATACTTGTTTGTCTTTGCAAGACCTTTCCCACAATATGGATGCTAAACCCCACATCTGGGGCACCATTTGATGATGAGCGTTGCACCTTGATGATGGAGGACATTGCCTTTGGAGGCATCTTGGCATGGATAGAGGATGCGACTCCACCCTTCTCCACTTGAACACTGGCCTTTGGAAGCCTAGACATCACCCTCTTAGTCCATGACGTCACCTAGGGGCTAAGGTTTGATGGATTGATGGAGGAGGCATGTAGCATGACCTTGGCACATGAGAGAGGGACATATGGCCTTTGGAGGCCCAACGTTCCAACTTTTTAGCCTTGACATAACTCTTATGAGTTTAGCATCACCCTACAAGGGCATGACGTCACCCTCTTTAGGGTTTTATTTTATTTATATTTAGATTTTGTAAATTGAAAAGACCATTTAAGGGGGTCAACCCTCTTATAATTGCTTGTTGACAAATTAAAGTGGACAAATTGGTTTGCAAGGCCTCGTATAAATAGTGGACCTCGCTTTTTCATTTTATCATCACATTCTTCTCACACAAGTGAGAGACAAGTCTGAAATTTTCACCCTATTGGGGTTATT
This sequence comes from Picea engelmannii, assembly GCA_009831015.1. Lineage (NCBI taxonomy): Eukaryota > Viridiplantae > Streptophyta > Pinopsida > Pinales > Pinaceae > Picea > Picea engelmannii. The sequence goes on along the minus strand of ML800342.1, from coordinate 191,597 downwards.
GGCTCTTTTACTCATGCGCTATCTCTTGAAGGATCATTTGTGGATGTCTTTTGCTAATTTTTGGATGATGTTGCTGCAATTAGGGTTTATTCTTGTCATATGTTGAGGAAGTAGGTAAATTTCTGCAATTTCATGTTATTGAATGTTTATGGTAAATTTTACTTGTTCATATTGAAGATTTTGCTTGGTAAAACCCTAAGAAAGGAGCATAAGTGCTTCCTCCTCTCACAAGGTTAATTTTATCCATAGATTTGTGAAGGAAATCCCACCTAGGGTTAAGCTCCTAAAGCCCTAAAGTGCTAGCACTTTAGGAGTTTGATTCTAGACTCTTGATTGTGACATAATTGAAAAACTTAAGAAGGGAGAAAAGGTTGCTAGAGCCCAAAAGTGCTTGCACTCTAGAAATCCTTCTCTTTAAGGTTTGAAACCTAAGGCCCTAATGTGATAGCACCTTAGATTTCAAACCCTACATCTTAGATCTTGCTGCTATGATCTCCTAATATATTGTATTGTTGTTGTAAAAGACTCCATAGCCTTAAGGCACTAATCATTTAAGCTCCTCTAGATAGATATTTCTTGTTTTCTCTTGTTGTTCTTGTTCCAGGCAAGTACCCTTGTGAAATATGTTTGATGAACAATCCTTGTGGTAGCTGTCATAGAAGAAGTTTATAAGGATGACACAACAGACAGATGGGCAACAATCAGAATAGTTAGAAACAAATTTAAAGAGACTTGCAGGAGTCAGACTCGAAGGAAGTCAAAAATCAAAACGAAACCAGAACAGGCTTATGACACTTTGTAGAAAGCAAAGAGAGATGCAGCAGACAAAAGCATGGACTCTCTCAGATGGAGGGAGTTGATCACAAAATTCCAAAAGAGGAGCATGCATATTGCTCATTCAGGCATGAAGTCGGGATTAGGAGGGAGCTAATCCCCAACGATATGATCCATTAAAGAAGAATATGTAAAGACTATGAAGTATCTATCCATGTTCTTCATTGGAAGTAGCAGCCATGATAAGCAGCACGTGTTCAATTTGACTCTAGCAGAAGTCTTCTTCGAAATGAAGCCTTGAATATCCTTGGTTGTCTATCTACATTTATGTTCCTATGGCGGAAGGTTGGAGCCTTCGGGAAAGAAGGGCATGTAATCTATAGAAGATTCCATGGACTCCAACATTAAAGAGAAACATGAGGAAGAACATGAAGATTCCAAGAAAAAAAGAAAAGTCAGAACAACCAATTGAACCAGTTTGAACCCACTAGAAGCAGTCAAGTAGAAGGAATGGAAGGAAGTTGTGATGAAGAACAATGTATGTGAGAAATTGTGAAAAAGACTTGAGAATTGATAGATACAAGGCGAGACTCAGGGCTAGAAGGTTCTCCCAGTGGGAGGGAGAAGACTATGATGACATCTTGTTCTAGTAACTAGATATACCTCTACCTGAGCCATTATATCTCCTGCAGTATCCATGGGTTGGAGTTTACGTCAGATGAATGTAAAGACAGTTCTTCTCAACAAAGTAACTGAAGCAGAAGCATATGTAAAGCAACCTCAAGGTTTTGAGGTATACTAGAAAGAGACCCTTGTATGCAGATCGAAGAAGACCTTGTATGGATTCAAGCAAACTTGGTGCAGAGCCTCTCATGTACAGTAGAAGCATGGTGAAAACTTCCTATGACAGAGGAAGTATATTGAAATGATTCTTTAGAAGTCTGAGATGTTGGATTGCAAATCCATGGCAAACTCTCGTGATGACAAATCTGAAGAAGTTGAGAGACTCTAATCCAGTAGACCCATCTCTGTATCGAGAATTGATTGGCTCATTAATGTATTTGGAGAATACTCAGCCAGATATTTGTTTTTGTGGGACGTTTAAGTTATGATATACAGCTGCATGGATTTATCGATTTTGAGTGGGAAGGGAGTGCAGATGACAGAAGAAGTGCTGCTTGGATATGTTTCAGTTTCATCTTTGCCATAATGGCATGGGCTAGCAAGAAACAGAAGTCCATTGCACTCAACACTGCAGATGAAGAGTATATTGCACCTTGTGATGCTTGTATGGAAGCAGTGTGGCTCTGTAAGTTGGTTTATGGACTGTCCGATCAGGTGTTGGACTCAACCATGATATATTGTGATGATCAGAGTTGTGTGAAGCTTTCAAAGAACCTAGTGTTCCATGACAGATTGAAGCACATTGAGATTAAGCATTATTTTCTCCGTGATAAAGTCCAAAGGGGAGAAGTGGTTCTCCAGTATATCTCCACATATGAAAAGATAGCAGAAATTTTGGTAAAGCCTCTGTCCAAGATGAAAAGTTTGTGTACTTAAGGAGCAAGCTGGGGGAAGCTGGAGACGACTTCCTTATTGAAAAAGGAATTGATTACTCCCAGGTTGGAAGGGAGCACTGATATGTTATTGATTTATGGACAGTCATTTTCCAGTTCGAAACATGGTCCAGGTTGGGCAGTTCCTTTCCAGTCCGAAAAGTGGTTCGAGATTTCTGATGGACAGTCATTTTCCAGTTTGGAAAATGGTCCAGATCGAACAGTCATTTTCGTAATGAAAATGGTCCGATAGATTGTTGATGTAACATAGACACCGATTCCCCTTGTGGCTAGTGTGGGGGAATGGTCTAGGACAGTCATTCTTCTTGGCAGACACTCTAAGTAGTGGTCAAGTAGAAAGGTCTGCCTCGTCAGGCAGTCATTCTTTCGAAGTTCACAGTTGTAAGCAGTTTCGAAGAATGGTCCATTTTGGAGGTTGGTGCAAGATAGTTATTTCCATAGGAACTGGTCCGAACAGTCATTCCCTAGGGCAGACTCATTCTCTCCAGGTTACACTGTGATTAGTGCCGGAGGAATGGCCCAGTTAGGTGAATGGTCCAGGTTCAACAATCAGGGACAGGCAATCCCTAGCATAGACTCATTCTCTCCAGGTTGCAATATGACTAGTGTCGGAGGAATGGCCCAGATAGGTAAATGGTCCAGGCTTAGAAATCAGGGACAATTATTCTTCTATGCTTGGAAAGAATAGACCAGATAGCCCATGGCTAAGGTTTTACTTTCTGAGGGCAAATGCTCTTCTAGATCTCACAGATGTGAGTGGAAGAATGGGCCAGATGACTCAGTTTGTATTATGATATTGTTTATGCAGGTTGATATCAGATGATATGATTGTTGTGGAGACTGTATGTCTCTAGACAGTAGTTGTATGTTATTGTGGTGGATGTGATCCACTGATAGTGACTATGTGTCACTGGTTAGTAGCCGTGTGCTACTAGGAGTGGTTGTGTACCACTAGGTAGTAGTTATGTACTACTATGGATAGACACAGTTGTGTTCTATTGGATGGCATTGTTCTGATTTCCATGGACTACCACTAGTGTTGGAGATGATTTCCAACTAGATGGATAGTGAGTGTGTTGATGGATAGACATTCTCCAGGCAGAGAATGGTCCAGAAAGGACAGATTGTTGGTGGACAGACATCCTTCCTGTGGAGGATGGTCCAGGTTGAAAGATTGTTGGTGGACAGACATTCTCCCAATGGAGAATGGTCCAGGTTGACAGATTGTTGATGTACCATGGACAGCGATTCTCCTAGGACGTATGTCCGGATTAGAAGAATGGTATGTCTCCTTGAGTTCACAATAGTGACCAGAGTGGAAAGATTGGTACAGGACAGACATTTTTCCCTGAGTTCACAGTAGTGGTTGCAGGGAAAATGGTCCAGAACAATCATTCTTCCAAGACGTATGTCCGGATTAGAAGAATAGTCCTTGTAGCCCATGGCGTGACTTCCAGCATCTGTTGGAACAATTATTCTTCTAGGACATATGTCCGGATTAGAAGAATGGTTCTTGTATCACTCTGTGGAGTGAGTGACTTATTCAGCATCATGCATGATTACTCAGATGGAGTATGGCTTCGAGAGATGATGCAGTTGATGCTATCAGATGATATTGATAGTGATGATGTTGCTTGTGAGTTGATCTACGTGATCATGAGATAGCCTGTGTGGCTAAGATGATGCTACCGATTGAATGGTATGTTTGTGCTCAAGACCATTGCCTTTAATACCTCCCTAGCTAGGAGGGAGTGTTGATATTATGGTAGCTGCCGGAGGAATTAACCTCCACATGTAACCTTTGACAAGACTGGAATATTCCAAGAAGCAAGAGAAACCCTAAAACGTTGGATAATAACCCTAGAAGACAAGTCGGCTTAAGAGAATATTTAATATTGAGTTATTAGCCTCCAGAAAGAGAAGTCAACCCAATCAAGTGAGATAGAGCAGTATAAATAGAGGGCACTAGAGCTCATTTGACACTCACTCACTCACAACTGCATAAGACTAGTGGTGCGCAAGTTTGGAGAGGGAGTGCAGTTGTTGCAACTAGGATTTTGGATTTTGGTTGGACTTTCTCTTGGTTATGGTTTGGACTTTATGCTTGGTCCTTGGTTATTCTTGCTTGGTGCGCTAGCCTTGGAGAAAGGTGCACTACCTTGGTTGGCTATTGGTTTGCTTCTAGAATTATTCTATCTATCAAGGTTAAGGTGCTCGCGGTGGCCTTTGTGCCTATGGTTGGGTGACAATATTACTATATTGCCTATGGAAAAACGAGCACATCTCTTTATTTCTAACATATCATGCATGTACGATCAATCACTCATCTACGTGGTTGTACTGGTTCTTCAAATATGTTGATCATAGCAGATCTGATGTATTTTCATGATGTATGAAGTAAAAAAAGAAAAAATGATCTAAATTTTTGAGTAGGTTGGTAAGTTTAATTATTTCCCTTTTGAGATATTAGGTAGGTTAAGTCATGTATTTGTGCTTCCCCTTTCCATTAGGTCAAACTTCAATTTTTCCTTATGAAATTTTTGGGTTTATTTCCCAATATTTACTTTCATATTATGTCAAGTTTATTTGGGAAGCGGTTCTAGGTTATTAGGGTTTTTATTTTAGGATGGTAGTGTTGACCGCCTCTCCAACACAAGTGGTCAACTCCATGTGCCATGAAGAGATGCATCATCAGATGCAAATTTGTCGTAGACTTTGGTTCTACAAGGCATGTTTGGCCCCAACACTTCTTTTTGTAATTGGAATTTTCGCATCCCTACGTGGGTCAATAATGTAATAGGTCTGCATGAGTCATGTCTAGGTCAGTTACCTTGGGATTGGTTCACTGTGAGAGTTCCTTTCACCGAGGGTTTTTTATCCTCAGGTTATCAATAGGGCTTTTCAGCCTTATTGATTTCCCTTGAGTTTTTCCCTCACACTTGCAATAATTCCTCCAAAGTGGTGAACGACGTTCTAGTGGGTTTATCTTTTGGTAACTATTATAGGGAATCATTGTAAATGACCATGCAAGACATCTGAGAAAGTTTCGCGGAATTCCATCGAGTCTAGTATAGTTTTTTTTAATTAATTAATTTTTAATTAAATTTCCCTAAGTTTAGATGTTTAATTATTTAATTAATTAATTATTTTTGAGCAATAATTGTAAAAACTAGGTCCTTGGACTTTTGATAGGGGTATTTGTGCTCAAAAGAAATAGAATAGCACCCCCTACATCCATGGACCAAGTTTCAGTTCAGTCGGACAACTTTTGCCATGGGTTTGTCCACCCAGAGTGTCAGTCAATGTAAAACAGCAATTTTAATTGCTAAAGTCCAAACATGGCAAAATTGTAAAAATGTAATAATGAGTTAAAAGGGTGTTAAATGATGGATTAAAGTTGGAGAGAGACTCCCTAAACCTAAACCTACCCATCCAACCTTCCCTCACCACACTCAAAAGTTACGCCCCCCTAGGGGGATTGACGTTTTTCCTTGGTTAATTGATGTTGTGACTTGAGTGAGGGCCCCTCACATGTGCTTTACCTCCCTTTACCCCCCACATCACCTATTAGAGTGGATCCACACACTCTCCCTCACATCTCACCCTCCAATCCTTCCCTCATCCCAAGATTTGCGCCCTCCAAGGAGAGTTACGCCCCCCTTTGTGGATCTCCAAGGAAAAATCGATTTTTATTTTTTGGGGGCCTCTTCCTCTCCCTTGGCACTTATCCCATAGCCTTCCCACTTGCCTTTTGTGTGATCCCAACACTTCCCACACCATCTACACCCTAGATCTATCATTCAAACCCTAGATGGTGGGCCCTAGCCTAGGGATTTCCTCTTTTGCTTGGTGTTGGACACTTGGCATTGATCCAAGAGAGGTAGGTTTGCCTCTCCAAGTATAAATAGATCCCTCTCCTCACTTCCAATACACCATATCTTGAGCTAAAGTTATGTTACTTGATTTCTCACTCTATCTCTCTCTCTCTCTCTCTTTCATTCATCATTTTAATTCTCTTTCTCTTTAGGGTTTTGGAGATAGTTTTCTCCAAGATCCTTATTCTTGAGTAATAAAGAGAAAACTTTGGAGGATTATTGGAAGATTTATGCACATGCTTCTTCTTGCCATATACATGAGGTAAACTTGTTCTAAGATTTTGTTTGGTGATTGCATCTTTGGATCCTAAGTTAAAATGTTATTTGGGTAGATCTAGTAATGCACATGCTTGTAGATCTATGTATCTTGATATGCTAGATAGGATTGAAATGTCATCTTATTAGTATATGCAACATATTGTCTATTGTATGCCATCATTGTTCAAGGTTTTTGCAAGTTTAGCTTCAAGAGTTTCATTGGGACAACCTCAAGCAAGAAGGCTCCCTTGAGACACACTCAAACTCCATTCCTTTCTCACTCTTACTCTTCGTCTATATTGTTGTTCATTCCATCAATATTTCAGCTAGCATAGCTTAGTAAGATAGGTTATTTTTAATCAAAATTTATAAATTTTTCTTGGAAAAAATTTTGCCCTAAAAAGGAAAAAGTTTTTCTTCACTATAATTGGTTGTGTAACATTTCCAGCAAGGATACCTAGCTGGTTTTTGCAGGTTCAGATCTGGTTGAGAGGGGTTTTGGCTACCCAAAGGCATCCACACAACACTCAAAGGCCCCCAAAGGGATTGGTAGCTATTTCTCAACCTTCCTTCTTCAATTTCTAAGTATTTTTGTCATTTCTTCTCTCTTTTTCTTGCTTGTAGTGGCTCATAGTTGTGGGAGGAGGAGTAGTACGGCCTCCTCCCACGTTTGAGCCTTGGGGTAGTTAGTGTTTACTTAGATCTTGTTTTTTCCTCTTTGTTTTTTGCCTTTTTGAGCTAGGACGTGAGGGTTTGTGAGATAAAAGGTATCTCCCAAACCCTAGGACGTGGGGATTAGGGTTTTGCTTGGTTTGCTTGTTTGTTTCTTTCCTTGCTTACCTCTTTTGCTTGCTTGTCTCTCTTTCTTTTCTCAATATTTTTCTAAGTAAGCAAGTTAATTAATTGCCTACCTATTTGGGAGAGGAATACCCCAAAAGGTTGGGTTAGGGTTTAATTTGTGGTTGAAGATCTAATTGGTTAATGCTCTAAATATTCTAGATCTAGATTTAACACTTAATAATTCTCTAGCTTAAGCCTATTGGGCCTCATAATCAACCTAACTAGATCTCATGCATGCTTAGTTTACTACAAATGTTTATCTTTATGTTCCATGCTTAGATCTATAATCCTTGGTGTTTAGTTGCTTCAATAAGTGGATGGTGTTCTTCTTTATTGCATAGATCTCTTTAATGCCATTTGCCATATGCTCTAAGTAACTTAATTTATAAGTTGATAAGTAGGCAAGAACTTAAATTTCTTTTCCTTTATCACAGTTAATGCTCATATCTCAATGCTCTTAATCATTAGATAAGTGTGATTGTTCCTCTTTCCATATTATTGGCAAGTTGTTCTTGCCCTTGCACTTTATCTCTTTACTTTGCAAGCTATCTAATTGTGCATCTAAGTGACTTGCTCTCACATAGCATATATGTGTTAATGCTCTTAATCTCTTAAACTTAATCAACACATCCTTAAGGCTGAAGTGAGTTTCGGCCAAGTCACAAAATCACTCTTTAAAAGTGTCATAAAACTCTTAAAACACTCTAAAACACTCCTAAAAGTCTACCTAATTCATATAATAACCTAACAGACTCTTTAGGGTACCTTAGACCACCATCTTCACCATCTAAAACGGGGATTGAGGGGCAACGGAAGGTGTAGGTCGAGGACAGTCTCACGGCGCACAGGATGCGTCCTTTCCGTAAGAACTCTTTCTTTCGGGCTGACCTGCGAAGCTAAGGTGGCAACACTTATTGAGCATCCAGCAGTTTTTTGGCAATAGGGGGAGGAGGCTTTGGTGAAAGCTTAATAAAACTTAATAATCTTAAGAAAGCTTAATAACTCAACCCTGGACTTCAGTCTCTAAAACTTTTGTGGGTTTAACAATTAAGAGTGGTTGCCTTTCATCTTTAATACTTGTGCTTAATCTTCTTTGATGATGTATCGATGATTTATTGATGATGATCTCATAAATGTTACATGATGCTTTGATCTCTTTATATCCTGCACAAACAGAAAGTAATTAAAGTGGTTAGCTTGTTGTTGTACTCTAGCATTCTATCTTGTATCTATTTTGAGTTTGATTATTMTTTTGTAAATAAGCTTGTAATCTACTTGTAACGAATCACCCTATAACTTTASTTGACCCCTTGCCCAATCTTAGGCACTAGTCTTAGTTGCCCTAGGAAAGGTCTTGCTTAACATGCTAACTCTTGCATCTTGCATTACTGCTTGTGCATCTTAGGATTAGAAATCCCCAAACCTTGTAAATAATTAAAATCAACTACTAGAACTTAACTCTAAAACTAATCTAGAAACTAGGGACTACCCCCCTTGGCTTCCCTAGGAGTGAGCCTAGACGGAAGAGGTTCCGGTCAAAGTGACAGCGTGGGCTGTGAACCTAGGCATTGTGCCTCCAAGGACACACTAAGTGAGTCAGACTTAGCTCACGTTTGCAAGTGTGTATTAGGACGGCGACAGGTGGGTTTTCTAGTTATTGTGTCAAGTGTTTGCTTTATGTTGATTCAGACAATAAAGTCGTCGCAAGAAAGTCTTGAGTCCTATTCTGATATGTTTTCATGGAGTTACTTAGTGTTACAATAGCTTGGTTGGGGATCCAAAAGTTTTATCTTTAATCCCTGTCTTGTTGGCTTTGTGTTAAAGTCTTGAGTCAGAAGAGTCGAGTCAACGCTGAGAGCCAGTACCTTGAAGTTCCATCATATCTATTATCTTTTCTATGTTCTACATGTATGTGCTTCATGCTAGTAGAAAGAATTTCTCTAAAAACATTAGAAGACATAGAAAATACTCAAAAAAAACATTTAATTTACCTTAGACAGCCTTAAAACAGTGATATTAGCTTGCATTTCTGTCATTGCACCTTAGTATATCAGTTGAAAGCATACACTTGAATTGGGATTCGTACCCGTATTTTAGACTGGTTTTCTGCATTGTTTCCAGTGCATATTTTCTGCATTTATGACACTTTTAACCCTCCTGTTATTTAGATTTAGTTGCAGATTTATTTAGGACAGCAGAATTAATATTGGTTTTGGGTGTCACAGATAGTTTTATTTTTGGAGTATTGACCCCTTTTTCATTTAAGGATAACCCCCCCCGATGTTCACAAGCACTAACTTTAATGTGAAGGAAAGTAAGTGAGGTGACAGTGCTTATTTCCTATTGTTTCTGGACTCCCTTCAGCTTTTGCAAGGTGGGAATGTCTGGGTCATAACAGTGCTTATCAGTAACCAAACAACCTAATCAAAATCTGGGAATAATCATCACATCCTAGCATTCATTTATAATGTAAACCTTACCTGTAGCTTTGATATTGCCTCAGCTGCTTTGTTCCTTTCCAAGGTTGCATCAGCCAACTGAGATTCAAAGCTCTCCACAAGCTGGAAAATATTTGCATACCAATGATAGAGCAAGTAACTATAATTTCTTTAAGATCATATTTAAAACAATAAGGTGCTTACAAGGTAACTCCTGTTTCTTTAAACACAAAAGTACCTTTTGATGTTTTGTAGCATGTTCAGAGAGGGAAACTTGGCGCTTTTCATCCATAGCTTTTAATGAGATTTTTGTATCTTGCAACATCTGCACCATAGAGAAATGCAAATATGCTCTTGGCTCAAAACAAAAGATTTCTATCTATGGAAATTTTATATCTACAGACAAGAATATACACACGAAATTATGCTAACATTTCTGCAGCATATCAAAGTTGGCTATGTAATCTAATGTAGTAGAAAGAAACTATGCAGCATATCAAAGTTGGCTATGTAATCTAATGTAGTAGAAAGAAACTATCTCAGTGACAAACAGGTAAAGTGAACAACATTGTCAACACCATTAAAGGTCCTTTATTCTAAGCAACAGCTGCTAAACAGTAACTGTTTAGTCCAAATAATAAAATATACTGGCAAAGTATATGAATTAAACCTTCAATAGTCAGTGGTCTTGTCAACCGACAGGCAAAAGGCACTAGATATGCAATATCACTGCATACAAGATTTGTCATAACACAAAGTGCTTAACTAATTTCAGCTTAAGGTCCAATTCATATTTTCTTGTTTGGGGGAACCAGAATCATATTTTGAATTTTCTGACCATATGGAAAAGGGTGTATGCTTTCCTCATAACTCCAGAAAGAGTTCCAACTTGAGTCTCTGTCAGGTCAATAGGACACTCCTTGAAAAAAGTACCACTATGTCTCTAAAATCTCTGCATTATTTTTCAAAACATATCAGGAGCAATTATCTTGAACTTTAACTTATCTAACGAACAAGACTTGTCATCAGGTAGAAAGATGCCATTTCTAGTATCTACAGACAGGTATTTCATGGTGTGCTAATATGGTCATTGGTAAAAGGTTGTCAGGCCATAATAATCATGGGTTCTTTATTCCAAACAATGTAAGGTCTAATCGGGACCTTTCATTGGGGACACCCCCCTGCTGCTTGTACAGGGCCATCCAGCCTCGTCAATACGTATCAAAGCTAATTTGACTATGATTATTCTCTTGGTGAAGAGGGAGTTGGGTGATTCAGTTGTTATGTACCTAGAAGAGACACTTGAGCTAGTACAAGTTGTTGGGTGTAAAATCCTAGTGTACTTGGGAGAGGGACTTGAACCCTAGAAAGGTCATTCTACTTTATTTGTTGTTGATTTTTCTTTGTGGTGTGCTACAGATTTACAAGATACTCTCAGTCTTAGAAAGCATGATAGGTGGGGGGTGCTTCTATTTTCATACCTTTGAAATGTAAGCTACAAATGCTTTTGGATGAGGCTAAGATTTCAGAGCATGTTGAGAAAGAGATCGTTACGCCTACAGATCCAAGATTGTTGGGTTGTTCATGTTAAGGAGGCCAACACAAAGAGAAAATCTTGATCCAGTGAAGGATCACTTGATCACTCACATTGCAAAGAAGACAATCAGTAAGTTGATGTATGAGGCTTTGGTTGGTTGATATCAATGTTCCAATGTCTCTAGACAGACGCTCTACTGAAACAAGCTTTCAGCGGTGCACATAAGTAACACAAATACAACAATGAGCTACCTAGCCAGGGTCACAGAGTTGAGAGATCAGCTGGCTGCCATAGGAACAAAGTGGAGGATAAAGAGTTGGTGTCCAATGCATTGAATGGACTTGCTCCATCTTGGAAGCCTTTCGTCAAAGGTGTTTGTGCTTGTGAGCATTTACCTAAATAAGAGAAGCTTTGGAATAACCTTGTGCGGAAAGAGATCAGGCTAGAGTCCCCTACAACAAAGCAAACAGAAGTAGAAGACCTACCCTCGTTGGGAGAACAAGGAAGGGAAGAAAGAAAGGATACAAGAAGGGTAAGGAGGAAGAGTCAATCCAAGGAAAGAAGGCTCTGAGTCAGGTGAAATGTTTTAGGGTTCACCAGTTGGGACATTATGGCAACCAACATCCAGAGAAGAAGGAGAAGGCCAAGCAGAAACAGCAGGTACTCTAGAAAGAGTGGATGAGTTTTCATCCCAACTTGAGACAACCTTATCCATGGTCTCTTGTTTATCTTTCAACATTGTTTCCATTGTTGGATGGTATGTGGACAATAAAGCATCAAGGCAAATGACTTATGACATGAAACTCTTCAGCATGCTTCAAGAGCAAGTGGGAGGTATGAGAGTGGAGTTGGGTGATGATGCTACATATCCTATGAATGTTAGAATTAGGGAAAATTTGAAAAACAAAATGCTTTAAAATTTTCTGTTTACTAGATCAGCATATAGAAGAAGAAATATAAACAGATCTGAATACAAACAAGAATTCTGAGTATAAAATAAACCTTTTAGCTTACCTCTTGATCAATGTAAGATGTACCTGTCACATGTGTGGATGTATACCTCTGAAAAATGCTCAGACATTAGTTTAGGTTCATGGATCAAACCTCTAGGGTTTGATCTCTGTCAATGTGGACTGTGGGACAGTTCTGCCAAAGATATAGACCCCCAAAAGAAACAGCAATAATACCACAGACTTCCAAGTAGATAACAGTAATACCCCCAGCAGATAGAACCCACAACAAAACAGTGATATAGCACAGGAATGAACTTGACAGCAAGGTAGCAGACCCTCCACAAGCTAAAACGGCAAAACCCTCCACACAGAAATTCTGGACAGCAAGATAGCAGACCCTCCACAAGCAGGACAGCAAACCCTCAACTCAGAAAAACTGGACAGCAAGTGGAAATCCCCCACAGGGACCTCAGCACACCACGCGGCAGCCAGAAGGAGAGGCCGCGGCCTACACACAGCAAGATGTCAGCCCAGAGAAGAGGCCGCGGGACCTAAAAGGCAGATCCAAAACCCTAAAGGAAGCACTTCAGTTAGGACGACAGGTCCGGTGGCTAACTCTGCATAGATGGAGAGATCCGGCTGCTCAAGGGAGGCACCTCAGCATCTCTTGCACCAGCAAACAGTCAAGAAGAGCACCCAGCCAATACCAAGACCAAACAAAACTCAGATCTGAAGCTGATCCACCAACAGAAAAGGCCGCATCAACACAAGAAGCACAATACTGAGGTAGCCGCAGCAAGGAGAGAGAGGAGTGAAATGTCTGTAGTGAAATGCAAGAGGGTAGGGTCTTATTTATAGTTAGGGAGAGGGGTTAGGGTAGATATAGTAAAAATTAAATATTGACATTTAATTAATATGTCAATTACTATTAATATAAATTATAAAAACCCTAATCACATATAAAACCCCAATCACATAAAACAAACAACAAGGGGGTACCTATTAGGACAAAGTCAAGGGGGAGTCCATAACGGCAAAACATGTAAACATGAGTCTCATAATGACCTATAAACTTTATCATCACTGCACAAGAGGGTACATCAACAATGTGGTCATGTCCATCTTCATAGGCACTCCTAGGTCTCATGGACCATCCCGGGAGAGAGGAAGAAGATCACACATCAACACATCTTGGTATTACACCAAGATCTACCTGGTCAAAGACCAGGTTGCCCCAGAACACATCTAGGGTCTTATCCACCAAGGTACAAGACCAAGGATCAACCCATGCATTAAGCAAGGGTTCCCTGGAACACATCCAGGGACTTATATCATCAACCACCAAGGAACACATCCAAGGATCAATCCAAGCATCGGGCAAGGATTCCCTGGAACACATCCAAGGGCCCTAGAACACATCTAGGGACTTATATCATCAACCACCAAGGAACACATCTAAGGATCAATCCAAGCACTGAGCAAGGATTCCCTGGAACACATCCAGGGGCCCTGGAACACATCTAACGACTTTTATCATCAACCACCAAGGAACACATCCAAGGATAAATCCAAGCATTGAGCAAGGATTCCCTGGAACACATCCAGGGGCCCTAGAACACATCTAGGGATTTACTGCTTGATCCTTTACCAAGAACCCCAGTCATGTACTAGGGGCCCTCACTAGGGTCTTTTGCCATGGCTCTAACTGCTTGGTCCCAAACCAAGAAACCCCAAGAGTGTATTGGGGGCCCTAGATCTTCGCTAGGGTCTTTAGCTATCCTCCGGAGAATGGCTCTTGCAGCTGAACTAATTTCAACAAAGAGCAAGCTCCAAGTCCTTCAAGATGCCATCAGGTGAAGCTCTTAAATTGAATGATGTTTTGTTTGTTCCTGGTTTGAAGAAAAATCCTCTTTCAGTTTCTTTTATGCCAGATCATCAATGTAGAGTTGCATTTGAAGGCCAACAATGCACTATCAGTGATTGTAGTCTACCAAGTCCAAGGACCTTGGCTAGAGGTGTGTGAGATGGTGGCCTTTACAAGCTTCTTGTTGATCTTGTGGCACTTGTACATGCCAAAGGGAAGCTAGGAGAGTGTTCTAGTTTTGAGGAGGCATATCCAAAGCATGTATGGCGAGATGCCATGGAGATAGTTTTAACCTATTATGGAATCGGTGATTGATCCCAAGCTTGTAGCTTGTAGGACAGTTTCGTTGGATTCTATTAGAAAGAGAGACAAATTTGATGAAATTCTTACTCTAGTTACCAGAGGATTCTCTTGAAAAGGAGTTGACCCTGTTGAGGGTCTTACTTCAATTTTTGGGGGTTTTGAGGTGCATGGGCAACATACCCATGTTTACAGTTTGTTAGAGACCTATTGTGGGGTTTGTGTTTGCACTATGAGCTTGATATTTCACAATGTTGCACTTATCGTTATCGGGAATTTATTATCGGGGATCCAAAATTGAAATTATCGACAATATCAAAAAAAATATCGAAAATTATCGAGAAACTTTAAAAAATACAAAAATAATCATTTTTTTCAATTTTTAAAAATTCTAAAGCAACTTAAACATCAAACAAACACATTGTCACATAAATATGAAAATAAAATTGCAATATAAGATGTATAAGATGTCAAATGGTCCATCAAACATCAATACTGAAATATTTGAGTCATAATCCCTGATAGGATAATACAAAATCACATCAAGACAAAAATAAATGGATTTCATGAGATGATCATCATGAGGCATCTAAATACTACAAGCCTACAAGGATAATCATGATGCACTAAGATATCAACGATTCCCTCTACCCCTTTTACGGGCAAAGGTCATCATTGGCACTTTTCCTCTAGAAGCAATAGGTGGATGTGTTGAGGCTAAGCCTGAGGTTGAAGGTGCAACTCCTGGGGATAAGGTGGAAGATGAACTGGATGTCTTTCGCCTCTTCCCCTAGTTGGCAGTGTCTGTGGAGGATGTGGCAATGGTTGCAGAAAACTTTCAATGTCCTACTGCTCCAAATTTGTCTCTCTTGGAAGTGGAACATCCTTTGATAACTCCTACAACTCATCATCATCATGCTCTGACCACTTAGGTGCCTCCTCCATGATAGGCCTCTCGGCCTCCACCCTCCACGGACTCGTGTCAAGCACATCCAATGAAATGGCATCTGTGTCGGGTACTTTGTTTATCTTCCTCACCAACAACCCGAGATTGTAGTAGACATAGACCATGTCATTGAGGCGGTGGACATCTAACCTATATGAGGGCCAATTTGTAATTAGAGGATGATGTCCCATGGGCATAAATTAAAATTAGTGAAATTATAAAAAATTAAAATTTTAATTTGAACATTTCTAACCTGTTACGCTTCTTGGAGTGTATCTTTTCAAAGACACTCCAATTGCACTCACACCCTAAAGAGTTGCAAGTTTGACTCAACACCTAAATGGTAAGTTTTTGCAACTTTGGGACTCTTCTATCATAGTTTGCCCACCAAATATCTATAGCAAATAAATGGAAAGGAAAGACAACAAATTATATTTCCATTGAGTAACAAATAGATACAAAGGAAAGACATTGACATTTGAAAGTTTGAAACAAATTTTACTTGTAGTTTACCTAGCATCCTAGCGGTCCTGTCTTGAATAGCCATATCATACCCAAATGTCCCAACACTGAGCTTATAAATCTCAATTTGTTTGGAAATCTTTGAGTGTTCAGCGGGAATCAACACCATCCTCTAAACATAATGGAAAAATCCATCCATAACTTCTGCATCAAACCTAAATCCACATGCATAAGAGTATGCAGGGTTGAGGTAGAGTCTTGCTACATGAATCGGACGATGGAGAGTGTTGTTCCATCGCTCATCAATCACACTCCATATCTCGACTCGTCTAGTGAATCCCTCTTCCCCCTTGTCCTCATAGTACCGATGGATAGCTTCATTGGCCCTATCCAAGGCCTCATACAAGTATCCCATTGCGGGCTTCTCACCATCAACCAAGCGAAGAACCTTTACCAAAGGTTCATTGACAGCACAGAACTCTTCCACTCCCATCCAAAACCTCTGATCGTGTCTCACAAGTTGGGTTATGGCTTGCCCATCCACTTTAGTGCTATAGAGTCTAGACACAAGCATTCCACTCATCTAACAAAAACACCCTCTGCAACTCTAACATAGAATTGTGGAGAGACTAAAGAGAAATGAAGCTAGTCACAAAACGCATGATAGTGGGACGAACCAACTCTTTGTTCCCTGTGAACATCTCATGAATGTAAGAACATATGTATGATTATATATACATATATATTGGAATACTCCAAGTTGACTCAACGGTTTCCTTGATCCAAGTAATTTT
>ML800342.1:126088-136317 GCA_009831015.1 Picea engelmannii | reverse complement strand
CCTTGGAAAGTGGTCCCCTTTTGTTTTTGAGCTTCTAAACACGTGGGAAGTACTTTGTACCTTGTACTATGTACTTTATGTCTAATTTCACTTTGACTTAGGAGACTTAAGTCAAAAGTGAAATTTGGTCATTTGCCTAAATGACAATTAATTCACTTTGTGAGTGAATTAGGATACATAAAGTGAAACTATGGTAACTTAAGTAAAGTGGGTTTTTAGTTGAGATTTACTTGAGATGATCTCAACCATTGACTTAGGATGAGATGAGATAATCTCATCCACCCATGTTTTAGGTTTTTTCATGCATCCTTAAGGAGGGCGCATAGGGCAAAGGAGAGCTCAATTGTTCACTTGTTCACCTTGAGAGTTTGGTGAGGAGTAGAGAGGTGAGAACTCAAAGGAGAGCTCAGCAAGCTAGGGCACACATGTTCATGGAGGGTGCAAGGCAGATTTGAGTCTCATTTATTTGTTGTGAGTGTATTTTCTAGGAGGAGGGCACGTCTACCTGGTAGCAGATTGTGTGGAGCTTTCTTGTTTCTGATTTGTGGGTTGTGGAGAGGGCAAGCAAAGGACAGTTTGTATGCAAGGGTTCTTCAATCAGCAAAGAGACAGAGAAAGGGCATAAGGGTCTTCAGGCATAGTCAAGGAAAGAAGGGGCGCACATCTCAAGAAACCATTGCAGAGCTTGTGTTGAGATTGCAGAGTATCAGGCTCCTTTGTATTTATCTTCCTTGTTGTAATACATGCTTGAAGCACACTATATATATACATTCATCTCAAACTGGTTTTCCCCGGGGGGGTTTTATCCAGGGTCATGTTTGTTGAGATTTGGGTACCTTGGAAAGTGGTCCCCTTGTGTTTGTGAGCTTCTAAACACGTGTGGAAAGTACTTTGTACCTTGTACTATGTACTTTATGTCTAATTTCACTTTGACTTAGGAGATTTAAGTCAAAAGTGAAATTTGATCATTTAAGCCTAAAATGACAATTAATTCACTTTGTGGGTGAATTAGGAGACATAAAGTGAAACTATAGAAACTTAAGTAAAGTGGGTTTTGAGTTGAGATTTACTTGAGATGATCTCAACCTTTGATTTAGGATGAGATGAGATGATCTCATCCACCCATCTTTTAGGTTTCTTCATGCATCCTTAAGGAGGGTGCATAGGGCAAAGGAGAGCTCAATTGTTCACCTTGAGAGTTTGGTGAGGAGTAGAGAGGTGAGAATTCAGAGGAGAGCTCAGCAAGCTTGGGCGCACATGTTCATGGAGGGTGCAAGGCAGGTTGGAGTCTCAGTTATTTATGTTGAGTGTATTTGCTAGGAGGAGGGCGCACTTGAGGAGGAGTGCGCAAGGCTACCTGGTAGCATTTTGTGTGGAGCTTTCTTGTTTCTGATTTGTGGGTTGTGGAAAGGGCAAGAAAAGGGTAGTTTGCATGCAAGGGTTCTTCAATCTGCAAAGAGACAGAGCAAGGGCACAAGTATCTTCATGCATAGTCAAGGAAGGAGGGGGTGCACTCGTCTAGAGGCGCACATCTCAAGGAACCATTGCAGAACTTGTGAGGAGCTTGCAAAGTATCAAGTTCCTTTGTATTTATCTTCCTTGTTGTATTACATGCTTGAAGCACACCATATATATACATTCATCTCAAACTGGTTTTCCCCGGGGGGGTTTTATCCATGGTCATGTTGACCAAAAATATATGTGTTCATTTTTCATGTATGCTAGTGTTTAGAACAGCATTATTTCAGCATTAAAAGATCTCTAGGTGTGTTATATAGCTTATGGTATGCATGTGCTAACATTTTGTGACAAAACTACATGCTAGAGCACCCATTTGGCCTATGTAACCGTAACAAATCAGAGAAAAAAGTACTGAACAGTTTGTTGTCCTAAAACAGCAGCAAACCATTGTTAGATAGTTGAAACTTAGAGCCAACTCGAAGTCAAAGACAGACCTAGTTGGCAGCTTGATAGGACCTGGAAAATCTTCATGGTATCAGAGCTTGGTGGCTGATTTTTTAGTAGTTTTGGACAGCATAGGAGTGGGTTGTTTTAGACACCTTTTGGGCAGAGTTTGTGGACAGCCATTGACAGTGTTTAGTGGCAGTTTGTTGGCAGAATTTTGTAGAGGGTTGTAGAGCAGTTTGTGGACACTTTCGTCAGTCTCTTTTCACACCTACCTGGTAGGAGTGAGGCTGGTTTTTCACAACCTCTTTTCACACCTAAATTGCTAAGAGTGAGGTCGGTGTTCACTTGCCTCTTTTCACACCTGTGTTGAAAGGAGTGAGGCAGCGTTCCTTTGCAATTGGAGCATCAGTTTGGAAGTGATGTCAGTATCTCAGATGCGTGTGGAGGATAGGCTAGTTGGGGCTAGCAATTGATCGCCTTGGAAGGCCATGATTGTCTTTGTCTTGGAGAACCTCAAACTATGGGACATAGTTGAGGCAGTTGTTCATGTTCCCCCACTACTGCTCTTGTCTTGTTAGCAGAGTTCAGGAAGAGGAACAACAAGGCAAAGAAGACCATATGTGATGCAGTGTGGGATCATATCATTCCCCAATTGACTAGGAAAGCTTGGGCATATTAGATGTGGGCATCTCTATGCAACCTTTATGAGAGTTCTAACGAGAATGAAAAGCTGGTTATTCATGATCGACTCAGGTGCATTCGCATGCTCCAAAATGAGTCAGACACTTCTTTCCTTAGCCGATACACCCAGATTAGAGACGAGCTTGGAGTCGTTAGAGAGGTGGTGGACCCAGATTCTATGGTGAGGACAGCCTTAAACAGCTTCACCAAACCATGGGGTCCATTCGTTCGTGGCATTGTTGCCAGGGAGTTCATGCCCACGTGGGAGAGGATGTGGGATGACTTCGTTCAGGAGGAGACTGGACTTGTGGCGGAAGCTTCTGGACAGCATGAGCAGGAGAAAGTGCAGGATGATGAGGATCTTGCTCTTTGGACTAAGGACAAGAAGAAGACTGACCGAGGAGGTCGGTAGGGTCCCAAGTTTGGGGCCCCACCACAGGGAGGAGAGAGCAAGAGTGGGCAAAAGAGAGACATGAGCTCAGTGAGATGCTTTGCTTGTAGGGAGATGGGTCACAATGCAGGACTGTGTCCCAAGAAGAAGAAGAAGTTGCAGGATGTTTCAGCAACGACAACAAAGGAGCTTGAGTTTGATGAACAGTTTGCGAGAGAGTGTGCATTTGCGACTACTTTGTCTGTTGTTACACCATCCAACATCAGATAGGGAGACAGAGTTGAGGAGGACCTACTAACTCATAGTATTGATTCAGAGGGAGCTCAGACTCAGGTTTCATGGACACCATCATCAGGGGTGACTGGTCCACTCGGGACAGCTTCAGTTTCAAAGTTGTCGAGACAAAGGGTTGGTGCAGGGGCTTCAGAGCATTAGAGATTGATGAGGAGGAGCAGCAGGGCACCACGGAGGCTTGAGCATCACTTGGCTACAGAGATGGGCAGATCAGGTTCTGGATCCACTTCAGGTGGAAGCTACTTGGCGAGAGGCCAAGTTGAGGATCTTGGTGAGATGCCAAGATCTAGGTGCTCTCGGTGAGATACCAAGAGGGCGAGACTCTTGGTGAGATGCCATGAGAATGACTCTTGGTGAGATGCCAAGAGTAGTGACCGTTGGCAAAATGCCAAGAGGTAGAAATCCTTGGTGGGAGACCAAGGTGGAGATCTTTGGTTTGGTACCGAGATCTAGGTGATCTTGGATAGGTGGAGAGACACTTCCATGTATGGATCACGCAAATTGAGCAGATCTGTGTCAGACTACTTTCATTGATCAGGGTACAACCATACTCACCGAGTATTTGCCAGTAGGCAACCATATCCACTGCAGGGATGAGATTGGTGGTGAAGGGCACTTTCCTCGGTAAGAAGGAGTGTTGAGATTTGGGTACCTTGGAAAGTGGTCCCCTTGTGTTTGTGAGCTTCTAAACACATTTGGGAAGTACTTTGCACCTTCTACTATGTACTTTATGTCTAATTTCACTTTGACTTAGGAGATTTAAGTCGAAAGTGAAATTTGGTCATTTAAGCCTAAAATGACAATTAATTCACTTTGTGAGCGAATTAGGAGACATAAAGTGAAACTATGGAAACTTAGGTAAAGTGGGTTTTGAGTTGAGATTTACTTGAGATGATCTCAACCTTTGATTTAGGATGAGATGAGATGATCTCATCCACCCATCTTTTAGATTTCTTCATGCATCCTTAAGGAGGGCGCATAGAGCAAAGGAGAGCTCAATTGTTCACTTGTTCACCTTGAGAGTTAGGTGAGGAGTAGAGAGGTGAGAATTCAGAGGAGAGCTCAGCAAGCTAGGGCTCACATGTTCATGGAGGGCACAAGGCAGGTTGGAGTCTCAGTTATTTGTGTTGAGTGTATTTGCTAGGAGGAGGGCGCAAGGCTACCTGGTAGCATTTTGTGTGGAGCTTTCTTGTTTCTGATTTGTGGGTTGTGGAGGGGGCAAGCAAAGGGAAGTTTGCATGCAAGGGTTCTTCAATTTGCAAAGAGACAGAGCAAGGGCCCAAGTATCTTCAGGCATAGTCAAGGAAGGAGGGGGCGCACTCTTCTAGGAGAGAACATCCCAAGGAACCATTGCAGAGCTTGTGAGGAGCTTGCAAAGTATTAGGTTCCTTTGTATTTATCTTCCTTGTTGTATTACATGCTTGAAGCACACCATATATATACATTCATCTCAAACTGGTTTTCCTCGGGGGGGTTTTATCCAGGGTGATGTTGACCAAAAATACCTGTGTTCATTTCATGTATGTTAGAGTTTAGAACAGCATTATTTTAGCACTAATAGATCTCTAGGTGTGTTATATAGCTTATGGTATGCATGTGCTAACATCTTGTGACAAAACTACAAGCTAGAGCATCCATTTGACCTATGTAACCGTAACAAATCAGCAAAGAAGTTACTGAACAGTTTGTTGTCCTAAAACAGCAGCAAACCATTGTTAGACAGTTGAAACTTGGAGCCAACATGAGGTCAAAGACAGACCTAGTTGGCAGCTTGATAGGACCTGGAAAATCTTCACAAATTACTAAGGCTTTCTAACACTGATATAATTACAAATAAAGTAGACAAATATTCATGATACTCTCTAAATTTACTCCAATTTTGCTATGGCTTTCTATTCCTATTTTTAATTTTAGCTGTAGACAAAATCTTCAAGACTCTCATGAGCGACCAAAATATTAACTTAAGACTACCAAGAATTACTAACAGGAAAGGAGAGTCATTCATTATAGTCTTGTTTCTAATCCTTCATACCAGTCACTGATGCCAATGTTTCATTCTGAATTTTAAGTTTCCCATTATCTTCAATATCTCGTTAAACAATGCAAAAGATTAATAAGATAAGTGTATTAATGTCCAACAACTAACCAAAAGTAGGTCAACAGGACTTCCCAGTTCATAAGGCAATGAAGAAACCCAGAGTTCTTAGAGTTGGATATGCTCACAGCAAACTGCAAGAGAAAGATTAATTGTCCCAAGCAGATTGACAATGAAGCAGATAATCTAGATGCAAAAAGTGAAGCATTCAAAGTTATGACAAGAGTAATTGAAGTTTTGACGGAGCTAAGTGGCTCTCATTGAAATGCTCAAATGGACCATGAGGAAGAGCAAGACCATCACCAACATGAACAATGACAGGGGCAGACCTTCAGGTTCCCCAATTCTCAAGGGAATTCGAAACCAAGTAACGGCGATGAGGATGACTCTTCAAAACAAGAATTGTATTAAGGCTGCCAAGCTGCATAATAGAAATCAGATCAGATGTTCATCTTTTTGGGGGTGCTTTTTAGGCAGTATTTTCCTCTAGGTAATCAAAGTGGGTAGACATTTTTTAAAGATATGATTGTATAGTCACTACAAGAAAACTTCAGGTACAGCTTTCTGGTTTTTTACAGACGTGTCAGGGACTCTGGTGGGATCCTCCCGTGGGGTGTAATAAGGGCCTATGGGCCCATTAGAGTTAAGAATAGGATATTCAATATACTATTAAGCATTTCAGATTTATTGTTTTGATTCAATCTCAAGGAGTAAGGATCATAACGGACGCATGGCCAGAACTGTCCTTTATCCTGTAAATTTGATTATTATAATTAGTTTTCTCTTCAAAAAACTAGTCTTGCTTCTACTCTCATATTATCAATACCTTCTATCGCTATTTTCTTTTTCTTTATGAAAATATATGCTTCCCAAACCTGATCTTTCTCAGAAAGAGACTGCTTCAATTCTTCTATATCGTGCTCCCTAGCTTCCAAAGTTCGACGCAACTCCTCGAGAGTCTCTTTCTGCCTGTAAAGGGGAACCATCTCATGCACTCAGAAAAGCTCATAAAATGAGATGGCATCAATTGCAACCACAGATTATCTACAGGACAGAAGCTTAATAAAAGAAACAGGAAAAACAAGTTATATCCAATATAACATCTCATGTTTATCCAACTTTGTTTGTACTTAAAATACTTGATCTCTGTGGTTATCCACCTTGTATCGGTTATCCATACTCAGAATTAGCTGATTGAAAACAGCTAACAAAAGGATGAGACAAATTGTGAGAGATCTTAAGCAACTGAATTGTTACGCTGCTTTAATATCTGTTTAAAACATTAATGTTCTCAACAATACTTCTAACTTTCATTGAGTTCCTTATGGATGAGAAAAGTCACTGCAAATTTCCAGAGAGTAATATAAGCATTTTAAGAAATCTAGGGGGGAAAGGAAGTAGATATGTGCGTATGACTGTGTGAAGTTTTGACATGAAGAGGTTGAAATAACCTACCGACTATTAGCACTGCGTAATTGCTGCTTCTCCCCATCTAAGGACCTCAGTGCTTCACCCGCCTGACGTCGAGTGCATTCCAGTTCCTCTTGGGACACAGATTGCTGTGCCATGGCTTGTGAAGCTTTCTCGTTTGCAATAGAAAGCTGAGTCTCAACATCTTCTTTCTCCTGAAATAGACAGGCATACATCCATTCAAAATTAAATGAAATGAACAGATCCACTAAGACTGAACTGTGACAACAAGGAAAACCGATATTAATGCAATTGAATAAGCCAGTGCTTGTGCAAGGAATAATATAAACAGAAGAGAACTTCTTAATGCAAAGTTCAAACCTTTTGAAGTTCTTGTATCTTCTGCTTTGCTCGCTTTTGTAAACGCCCAAACTTTGCATCAAGCTCCATATATCTTTCATCGCGCTCCTTTATTTCATTCTCCATTTTTTCCCGGACTGCCGAGAATACATATAAGTACATAAACAAGCCATGCAATATTGCAAGAAGAGCCTACCATCTAGAGTGCTCCAGAAACATACATAAGATTCATTTAGGCCATGTCTAATGAATAACATTTTATTTTGTCCCTTGAAAACATTGAAGGAGACTAAACAAATATTCAACGTATATTAATCTAAAACCTTGTATTTTATGGTATGAACCAATCTGGTTCATACTCTAAATATCCAAAATAAATATGACAGTAATGAGAAATCTATATAGGATAAATATAATATATCGAATATGATTGAAATGAATGATTGATAGATAGCTACAATGACCCTTGTGATGGTATATTTATATGCATTGACTAGTGATGAAGGTGAAAGATTGTGTCCCTTTGTTTCTTTATTATTATTATTATTATTATTATGTAATGTTTATTTATGTATTTTGTATTCATTACATTGCCTCTCCCATCAAAGATGCTTTGTCCTCAAAGCATAAAAAGGTTATGTCTTCATTCTTGCTTGTAATGCTTTCACAAGATACTCTGCTCTTGATCTTGTCACAGTGGAAGAAATGAGCCCATAGAATTTCGAAGCACTGAACAGAATTGTCTTATTGTTAAAGGGTCAATGCACCCTAGTTCGTTATTCTATGGAACTATGTTTATAGAGTTCTTGGATAAAACTTTTTGTATTGTGCTTCCATAAATGAGAGCTACTTTGAGACCAAATTGCATTGAAATTGATCTTCTTAAGAAGATAGGTCAAATATTGCCTTTGTTCATAGTGATGCCAATATGTTGATTGGTCACAGTATCAGCTTTTATGATTAGGATATTGATAAGGTGTCGTTGTAACATGATCTTTCCTTGTCATAATTTTAGAGTTTTCTTTATTCACCTTTGGTATTATGTCTTTTTCACTTACTTGTGTTGCTTCATTGTTCATTGATATCTTATTAGTAGAGACAATTGGATTTGCTAAGGTCTTTGTATCTGTCGTTTGTATTTCAATGTATAAAGATATCCCTACTTCAACTGGATTGGTCATTGCCTCCTTGTCGATCAGTGAATTGTTGTTAATACGTTGTTCTAGTTTTTCCTATTATGTCATTTTTCAATATTTAACTTCTTGATTTGTGTGATCAAGCTTTGACTATGATTTCTGAGACAAGAAATTTCCTCATCTTTATCAACTACAACCTTCTGAAGTTTTTTTATGAAGATCCAACATCTTTTGTTATGACCTCTAATTACCCCGAAGGATCACATTTGATACACCTTTCATGTCTTCTGGTGAGGGAGCTTATGAGCATGACTTCGTTGAAAAGTCTTAGAATGTTGTCTTCTTCTTCTTATAGGAGAATGTTAAAATTTCTTCTGTGTTTAATATGAAGATCACTAACGTTTCCATCGATGTAGAACCCAAAATTATGTCGACATTCTTGTCACGCTTAGACATAACATTGAATTGGAATATGAATTTATGATCATCAATTGTTACTTGTAGATCAATTGTTTTATTTCCATTCCAATAGTCAATCTTTTTAATTGTACTTGACTCAATGATAAATAATTGATTTGCCAAGTCAACATTAATGTAATTGTCCTCGTCTCTCAGACAAATAGCAATGTTAATATGCAAGTCAGGGGATACCAAGTCAATGTGGAGCTGGTATACTTTTATTTTTGTCTGAAAAACACTATTTCTACTTGAAGCTGGGAGTGGGTTATGGTTCAA
The DNA here is from genome assembly GCA_009831015.1 of Picea engelmannii. Classification (NCBI taxonomy): domain Eukaryota; kingdom Viridiplantae; phylum Streptophyta; class Pinopsida; order Pinales; family Pinaceae; genus Picea; species Picea engelmannii. The sequence goes on along the minus strand of ML800342.1, from coordinate 127,307 downwards.
ACACACCAGCTGAATTGATTGCTCTTTGGGCTCTCCTTGTTTTTGCAAAAGAAAGGGGAATCCAACAAATTCAGATAGTGGGATATTCAAAATTCGTTATTGATTGGTTCTGTGGTCGAAGTCTTTTAAATAGCTTGCTTTTGGAGCCTTGGCATAGACATATATGAGATCAACATGAGTCCTATGAAGACATTATTATTAACCACACTTACAGGGATTATAATCAGAGAGCGGATTTTTTGTCAAAGGATGCTCTTGGTTTGGATGATGGTCTTCTGGTATTCACAGAAAATTTTGAAGGGTAATTTAACCTCTCACAAAGGTCTCTCGGATGATATATTGAAGCCAGTTGATAGATGTCATGTTTTTATGTCAATGTTTCTTATGGTATGTTTATGATTTGGACAGTTGGGGTTTAATTCTGTATGTTTATGTTTTGGGTAGATGAACAGTTCAGACCATACTTTGACATGATATGGCCAGCATATGATCCTGGTTGGTCATCCAAGGATGCTCTCGGCTCTCAGGCCTCTTTTTGTATAATTTGACTCATATGAATAGCAATTATACTATTTTTTTCTTGGGGAAATAATATAGCAATATTAATATGTTTCCCATGAATGGTCTTGTTGTCGTCCTTATACACACTTGCAAATGTGAGCTAAGTCCTACTCACTTAGTGTGTCCTTGGAGGCACAATGCTTAGGTTCAAAGCCCACGTTGTCACTTTGACTTGAACCTCTTCTGTCTAAGCTTACTCCTAGAGAAGCCAACGGGGGTAGACCCTAGTTTCTAGATGAGATTAATGTTAAGTTCTAAGAGTTGGTTTTAATTAGTTTAAGGTTTGGGGAAAATCTAGCCTATGATGCAGAGTCAACAATGCAATGTACAGCAAATCAATATGACAATCAAACCTTTCCCTCGGACTGTTATCCCCCACTTTCAGGGATAACTAGGAGATCATGTCTCGAGGCCCATAGGTCCTAGACATGGAGTACCGAGAGCAAGATTGACTTCAGCATGGCCCTGGAGGGCCCACCTTTTCTCTCTTCCAGCATCTTTATCCTGTCAGCAGCAGCAGCAGCCTCCACCACCATCGGCTTGGTCTTATGTCAGAGAGGGTTCTTGCTTCATGAGGTAATTAGTTCAGGTATCATGGTATGTGTCACTTTGATCATCAAAACCATTGAATGTATGCATCTGATTCCTTTTATTTCTA
>ML800342.1:71134-110566 GCA_009831015.1 Picea engelmannii | reverse complement strand
TGACTTAGACTCGACGGAATTCCGTGAAACTTTCTAAGATGTCTTGCATGGTCATTTACAATGATTCCCTGTAATAGTTACCAAAAGATAAACCCACTAGAACGTCGTTCACCACTTTGGAGGAATTATTGCAAGTGTGAGGGAAAAACTCAAGGGAAGTCAATAAAGCTGAAAAGCCCAGTTGATAACCTGAGGATAAAAAACCCTCGGTGAAAGGAACTCTCCCAGTGAACCAATCCCAAGGTAACTGACCTAGACATGATTCATGCAGACCTATTACATTATTAACCCACGCAGGAGTGCGGAAATTCCAATTACAAAAAGAAGTGTTGGGGCCAAACATGCCTTGTAGAACCAAAGTCTTCGACAAATCTGCATCTGATAATGCATCTCTTCATGGCACATGGAGTTGACCACCTGTGTTGGAGAGGCGGTCAACACCCCTTACAATACAAATTACGGTTACCCAATAGTCTTACTCTTTGACAATATAGCAAGGGGTCTCTCTCACATCCTCTAGTGCTCTGCCACTAGGGACAAGTACACATGTGCTCAACCACAAAGGACATCGCTCTCAACAGAACATCTCAACTAAATCCATAGGAGTACAAACTGGAGAGCTATCTCAAGTCAACTCAACTAAGTCCATAGGAGTACGATAGGAGACCATCTCAAGTCATCTCAACTCAATCCAGAGGAGCACGACAGGAGACCAACACAAGTTATCTCAACTCAGTACAGAGGAGTACGACTCACCTATCACACAGGTGTTCTCACAGATCATCTCAACTCAATCAAGAGGAGTACGATCTGGAGAATGTCTCATGAAGTTGCAATCATCAACACTCCCTCTCAGCTAGGGAGGCATTCTCCACCAGGCCAAGTCTCTCACGGAAGTACTCAAACTTCGTCCTGGCAAGCGGTTTGGTGAAAACATCTGCAACTTGCTCGTGTGTAGAAAGGTATTGCACATGTACTTCTTTCCTCTGCACCATATCTCTGATGTAATGGTATTTGATCTCAATGTGTTTCGATTTATTGTGAAACACAGGATTCTCTGAGAGCTTCAAACAACTCTGGTTATCGCAATGGATAATGGTGGAATCCATCTCATGTCCAAAAAAGTCTGCAAGGAGCTTGCGAAGCCACACTGCTTCGCGGACTACCACACATAATGCAATGTACTCTACTTCTGCGGTACTCAAAGCCACAGAAGTTCGTTTCCTGCTGCACCAGGAAACCATGGCAAATCCCAAAGTAAAACAACAACTGGAGGTGCTCTTACAATCCACTGCGCTCCCTACCCAATCTACAACAACATATCCCTGCAATCTCATGTCTACACCGGAGGCATATCTCAATCCATTACCAACTATGCCTCGTAAATATCTCAACACATGCTTCGCTACTATTCAGTGTGTCTGTCTCGGCTGACTCATAAACTGACTGAGTACACTCACTGCATAGCATATATCAGGTCTGGTGTTAACTAGATACATCAATGATCCAATCAATTGTTTGTAAAGATGTGGATCAATCTCGCCTGAATCAGAGGAAGTCTCGCTCAGTTTCTTCAGATTCATCACCATCAGTGTAGCCATGGGCTTGCAGTCTGCCATCCCGAATTTATTCAATATCTCAACTATGTATTTCCCCTGACTCAGGATAATCTCATCAGTCCTCTGCCACACTTCTAGTCCCAAGAAGTAGTGCATCATACCAAGGTCCTTCATCTCGAATTCAGAAGCCAATGCACGCTTGCATTTAACGATAAGGCTTTATGAACCGGTGAGGAATAAGTCATCAACATATAGGACCAAAATCAGACACTCGTCACCAACAATGTTGTAGTATAGGTTGGAATCAACAACACTCTTGTTGAATCCCAAACTCATCAAGTATCCATCAATATTTTCATACCATGCACGAGATGCCTGCTTTAGTCCATACAGGGCTTTCTTCAACCTGCACACATGAGACTCCTTCTCATGTATCACAAATCCATCTGGTTGCTTGATGTAAACTTCTTCCTTAATCTCTCCATTGAGAAAGGTTGTCTTCACATCCATATGATGTAGTCTCCAACCCATGGATGTGGCAAGGGAAATAATCGTATGGATGGAAGTGTATCGGGCAATAGGAGCAAATGTCTCTTCATAATCTATTCCCTCGACCTGAGAGAATCCTTTAGCCACATATCTCGCTTTGTACTTCTCGATACTTCCATCAGCTACATGTTTGATCTTATAGATCCACTTGGAAGTCACTACAGACTTCCCTTTCGGTCTCAGAACAATATCCCACACATCATTCTTCATGATGGATTGATATTCTTCGGTCATGACATTTTGCCAAACCTGTTGACATGTTGCTTCTCCATGACAAGAAGGCTCGGTATCAATGATGTGTCTCATAGTTGAAACATAGCTCGAAAATCTCTGTGGTCTCTTGCTCTCTTGGAATGTACCACGAGGAGTTGCATGTCCCTCTGCCTCCTGCAGAGTCTATCAAGCCCATGTAGGCCTCTTCTAGCCTACAGCAATGTCTCTGGGAACATCAATTGTCTCCCTCTGAACTGCTGAAGGGGGAGAAGGTATTGGTTCTTCTTTCTTCTCGCTATCAATCTCATGTAATAAGGCCTGGACTGGTCGGACAGTCAATCTGTACAAACCGTTTTCTCGAACATCAATCACTCGGGCAGAATCCATGCGTGAGTTCTTGTGCCATGCAAGAACTTTTCCTTCAGAGAAAATAACCTTGTAACCTTTATCCTCTAAGGAATAAACAGAGACAAGGTTCCTTTTCATCCTAGGTACATATAGTGCCTCACTTAACTGAAGAGGTATGTTAGAATCTAGTTGGAAGGAAGAAGATCCAACTCCCTTCACAATATATATGGCATTATCACCAAGTACAACATGCAGACAAGACTCTTTCTCTACAAGATCAGTGAGATGTTCTCTATATCTCGTCATGTGTCTGGAAGCACCACTGTCAATCAACCAAATATCACTATCAGTAGGAACCGTACCTGAGAGTGTTGAAATGAAGAAGAACACCTCATCCTTTACTTCATCTCTATGAGGTGGTTCTGAATCAACATTCGCAGTGGAGGCATGTTGTCTTCCTTTCTTCCTGGTAGGACAATCTCTCGCAATGTATCCATACTTGTCACAACTGAACATTGAATATCTGATATGTCTTTTCTGTGTTCATGACGTGGAGCTGCTGAAGTTTTATCGTCTTTGAATGCTTTGTTGAAGCTTCTTCTATTTCTTCTCCTTTCTTTGCATGAGAAGCAAGGGCTTGATTGTCATTATAATGGGAGTCTTGCACGCCTCTAGCTATAAGTCTAGTTTCCTCCTGAGTGTAGTCTACCCATAAACGATCAAACTGAGGTAAGTATGCTCTTCCACTGATACTTTGAATGAATAGTTCCCAATGGCTTGAAAGGGCATTGAGAGTAATCATGACAAGTTCTCTGTCTGTTATGGTTTCTCTAATGGCACCTAACTGATCTTCGATCTCTGAAATCTTCATGAAGAAGGTAGCAGTGGTGTCATCTTGAGATTTTGAAGTTGGTGTTTCAATGTCAGAGCTCTTTTAGTGTTGTTGCTCTCAAACATCTTCTTCAACGCATCATACATTAGATAAGTTGTCTTCAAGGTAGAAATGTGAGGTAGTAGATGATCTCTTACTGAGTAGATGATTATCTTCCTATCTTTGACATCATCTGTCTTCCATTCAGCCTTCTCTTCATCGGTTGTTGTTGCTGGTATAGTCTTTTCTATCAATCTCAATAGGTAACTCTCTTAATCTTGACTTCCAAGAGCTGAAGTTGCTTGACCCATCAAGCCTGTCTTCCACCAAAGTTTTGTTCCTCGTGGCTTGCAGATTCTTCTCAAACCCTAACGGCTAAGCTAGAAATCCTAGCTTCAGAAATCTAACGGCTAGGCTAGGCTAGAAACCCTAGGTTTCGTTGGACTTATAACTACCAACAAGAATCCTTGGAAAGTCAAAAGAACCCTAGTGAGCTGCAAAATTCCTCAACGACCTGCAGAAACCCTAGAGGCCGAAATATGCAGAAACCCTAGGGTAGAAAATCCAAACTTCTTCAATTTTCAATCTGAGAGTTGCAGGTGATGCATTGGACTAGGTCGTACCTGTCTGTGCAAAAATTAGGCCCAACATTCCAAGGGAAAGTGCTAATACTAGCTTGACAAGGGAAAGGGTAAGGGTCGTTTTTGCAGTTGCAGCAAGAAGGTAACGGCTAGCTTGGAAAAAGTGTTGGAGTAGCTTGTGCAATGGCTCTTCGGGAACACTGCTTTGATACCATGTATGTTTTTAATGCAAGCTCAAGAACATGTAGTTTCTTTTCAATTTAGCATGAACTTGAACCATAAACAATGCAGTAATATAATAGTTGCAGTAATCAAGATCACAAGAAGAATAACCATACACAAGACACAAGAAGTTATCCTAAGAAAATCCTTCTCAATCAAGGGAAGAACCCAACAACCCTTTACTATATTTCCAAGAGAAGAACCTTCACACCATAAACCCTAGTGCACACAAGAGGGTGCTCTATGACCAAGAAAGATAGCGCCTAAGAGAAGTGCGCACTTCAGCCCTACAAGTAGGCGATGAATTAATGAGATGAATGAGTGAGTGATCCACAATGGGGATCTAACTCTCTAATAAATACATGACCTAACTCATCAAATAGATGTGTTTATTGGCACAATAGGGCTGACTTGTACAACTCAATAATATAATTAATCTTTTACACAATATTAATTATATTTACACAGTAGAGGCGACTTGTACCCTTTACAATACAAATTAGGGTTACACAATAGTCTTACTCTTTGACAATATAGCAAGGGGTCTCTCTCACATCCCCTAGTGCTCTGCCACTAGGGATAAGTCCACATGTGCTCAACCACAAGGGACGTCACTCTCAACAGATCATCTCAACTAAATCCATAGGAGTACAAACTGGAGAGCCATCTCAAGTCAACTCAACCAAGTCCATGGGAGTACGATAGGAGACCATCTCAAGTCATCTCAACTCAGTCCAGAGGAGCATGATAGGAGACCAACACAAGTCATCTTAACTCATTTCAGAGGAGTACGACTCACCTATCACATAGGTGTTCTCACAAATCATCTCAACTCAGTCCAGAGGAGTACGATATGGAGAATGTCTCATGAAGTTGCAATCATCAACAATCCTAAAGTGCAATGCTCATCATCCAAGCCCTCCAACATGCAAGGCACAATGTCCATCCTATGGACTCTTTGCCCCTATGAAAACCCAAAGTGACATAGCATCTCCATGAATGATGTAATCAATAAGGCCCTACAAAGATAAGCAAGCACGCCCTCCAAGGGTCCACTAGTCATATGAATCATGTCAAGTCACATTTAATACAAGAGCCACCTAAACAAGCAACATTAGACTCCTTTCATACTTCACAAATGCTCAAAGACTTTATACAATTTTCCAAATTTAGGTATGGGAGGGTTATCAAGGCAAGCTATTGGGTGAGCCAAGAACCAAGTAGAGGAATGTTTCCCAAATGGACCCTATCTAAGCCATGTAATGAATGTGAGGTGGTTTGTGCGAAAACATTTTGGGCATGGGGTCATCGACATGCAAGGTCTTGTATGGTCTCATTTCCATGGGCGCCTTTGTAAAGGGTGTGACATCTTGAGTTACCCTTTCCCCCACAATTCCTTTTTCCAAGCCCCCTTTTATGCCTTTTTCTTTATTATGATTTGCGAGTCCCCTTAAAAAGGTTTCAAGCATACCATTAGTTGATTTTGATTTATGGTGGGGTATTTTTGAGTCCTTATTTATAGGTGAAACATTTATTCGCACTCAGGACTTAAGGGCGACGTCAAATGGGGGGGTAGAGAGCTCAAGTATGGTTTGGATTTTTCTTTACCCTTTACCTCGTCGTTGCATTTTGGTCACAGTTGCTCTTAACTATCTTTCTTTATTTAATGCCATCGACAATCCCTCTAGGCCTTTAGCCCCTTATTCCCATAAGATAATGAGGTACAAGCCTTTTTGGGGTACAGGTAACCCGAAGACCCAAAAGATGAGGAAACGGAAGGGAAATATGATGGAAAGTGTTAAGTATGATCGGGAATGGTACGATGGCTCTTCAAGAAGACCCCCCAGTAGCACCCCTTTCCCCCGAGAGTGACAACGCTTACTAGGATACCAGGATAACCACCAAGTTGAAATGAGGCAAAAAGTATAACTTCCAAGCAAACATTAAATAATCAGAAAGAATCCTTTGAAACTCGTTCAAATGCCTCAAATATTAAAATGACACTCACCATGAAACTTGACTAGTTGCCTCATGAAGCAAGACCCATTGTTAAAATATTGTAACTCAAACAAGTGTTCTTGCTTAGACGAGGTGTCACGTAAGCAAGGAACACTAGAATTAATTGTTCTCCAAGTCATTTAAATTTTTCTTAAGTCTAACTTAGGAAAATGTGATTAATTAATTTGATTAATGATTAATTTGACTAGCAGTGTCCTTTTGCACAGATGGAGACCCTTCTCACCACCATAGGGGTCGTAGATTTTCAAATGGCATCCACCACATCAACTAGCTTCCGGAAGGAAGTGGGCCTTGCTCCATGAGGTACAAGTCAGTATTATGGTGAGCATCACTTCAATATTTGAGGCATTTAAGTATGTTGTATCTTAGACTACTTTAGATTTCATGATATATGCTTGGACGTTATGCCTTTTTCCCTGCTTCACCTTGGTGGTTGACATTGTTCCCTAGTAAGTGGTCTTCCTTGGGGATGGGTTTGCAACTAGGAACTCCCTTGAAGAGCCATCGTACCGTTCCTGACCATACATACCACTTTCCATCACTATTCCCCCCCATTTCCTTATCTCTTGGGATTTTAGGGTGTATTGAGCCAAGAAGGGGTTGTCCCTCATTCTATGGGAAGAAGGGACTAAAGGCCCGAGGGATTGATGTTGGGTAAAAGATAAAAACCTATGTATGAACCTTCCAGATGCTTCGCCCAAGGATCACCCAAGAAAGCAATGAAATGCTTATCTTTGAGAAAAGGGGGACCCGTAAGAAATATGATCATGAAATGCTTAAAAGGTTAGTTGGGGGATCATCACAATCCGGCCTATCATGTCCATGAATATCTAGTGGTATGACATTACCATCATCTGGTCACCAAGCCACGGTAATGGCTCTCAATTGCATGGCTAAGAGAAAGGGGGTCTCATCACGAGCCAGTGTTCTCATTTCCGCTAGGTATTTGTGGGTGACATTGTCATTATCTGGACACCACGCTAGGGCAGTGGCCTTCAACTTTTCCTTAAAATTATGAAATAAACAAAGAATAGCAAAATAATGGGCTTGGAAAAAGTGCATTGCAAACAAAGGTACCACACACCCTCTACAAAGGCACCCATGAATGAGACACTACAACCCCTTGTATGTCATGAACCCCACCCATGCCCATTGAGTCTTGATCCTAACCACTTCATCCACTTTACATGGCTTAGAGAGGGATCTCTTGGAAACACTCCTTGACCTAGGGCAAGATTTACCCAATAGGACACCTCGTCAACCCTCCCATATTCAAGCTTGACAAGTCGCATAATGTCTTTGAGCACTTAATTGTTTGACATAGTAATCTTTGATGCACATGCTTGATTGGATTCATTTATCATGATGTAATGACTTGAGATCCTTGGAGGGCATGCTTATTTGTCTTTGCGGGACCTAGTTGGTGGACAGTTTTGGAAGAACAAGCCTAGCTTGGGCTTTCGTGGGGCCTAAAGCCCAGAGGTGGATGCTAAGGGCCCGCATGCCAGATGAGAGAGATCAAACTTTGAAGGCCTACAAGATGACTTGGACAACACAACCTAGCCCCCACATGCCAAACGTTCTACCTAGGAGAGGCAAAACATCACCTTTAGAGGCATGACGTCACCTAGGGGGGTTAGGGTTTGGTGGTGAGGTTGACATGCATTGGCACAAGGACGTTTTGAGGGGCTTGAGGCTTTGACCATGAAGGAAGTTATTTGGATGCTTGACATATGGCTTTGGGAAGCCTTTCTACACTCTTCCATCACCAACGACCTTCTCCTAGTGCCAAAACGTCCCCTAAAGGAGTGACGTTTTTATAAACTAAGGTTTTTCTTTGTGCAAAAGTGAAATTAAAGTGAATTGTTTAATATTATTTTGTAAAAGGGGCAAGATTAGGGTTGTTGACCCCTAGTCTTGTGTTTTACCCTAAATTATGTGGAAAAACTAGCTTAGTGACATTTTGTATAAATAAGAGATCATAAGATCTCATTTTAACATAACTCTCCCTCTTGTGAGAGGCTCTTGGACTGAAATTTTCGCTCTCTTTGGCTAGTTCTCTCTCTTGTGCTTTTGTTTATGGCTATGTCTGGGATTATTGGTTGATGGAAGTGATGCACTAACCTTGGAAGGATTTTCTCTAGCTTTTATGGTGGTTTGTCTTAGCTTTTTCCTTGAATTGGTAAGGTTTCTACATTGTTGCTATCATTTATTTTCAAGTCAAGGTTATTTTCTAGATCTAGGTGGGAAGTATAAGGGCATAGACCCCCACCTTAGTCTCCATCACTTTATGGTTACATGCTATTGGTTTAACAAGGGTTTGCTAAGAGAAGTATAAGAGCATACACCCTCTTAGCCTAAACCCTGGCTAGAGATACTTGCCTTGGGGAGTAAGACGATTCACACCCGCAAGGAGGTAGTACCTCTAGCTCATTCTTTGCTTGACCCCATTAACCCATTTTTAAAGGCACTAGTCATTTACTTATTGCATTGGAGAAATAAATTGTTCCCTTGGTAAACGTGAAATTTTCAAGTTTCAAAGTTGTCTCTTTGGGATAATGATCTTGATGCCTTGGGGATTCTTCCTCCCTTAAGGCATCCCCTTTCTCCCACATATTCTCATTGTTGTACTAACTTGTTTCCTACAGCCATTAGGCTGCAGAAAACCCTAACCACTAATATCTCACAAACTAACCCTAGAAACTCTCCCTAACTTCACTCACCTAACCTACCAATTAGGCCGTATCTTTTGGGCTAATCATCTCTAACTTTTGGTGGCTGATTTCTCTGTTAATATCCATCATTTGCTACAGCCATAAGGCTGATAACTTCACCGCAGAAACCCTAAAGATAAAGTCACTCTTAACTTGTGTTTTCACCACCAAAACTTGCTAAAAATTTTCTAACTTGTTCTACTAGGTTTAAGGCATTTTTGGGGTGGATTCTTTGAGAATTTTTATGGCTCATTTTATTGCTGTCATAACAAGCTTGCTGCAGCCATAAGGCTGCCAAAAATACTTCTGCATACCATCTTTATGACAGCCACAACTAATTGCTAAAGTCTCATGCTATAAATTGTGAAGTTTCTCTAGTCATTATCTACTTGTTTCAAGCATATCTCACTTGACTATAAGCAATCTTTTAAGCAGCTATAATTCTTCTTTCTTGTTGATATATACTGTTATCTATTGCTGCAAATTAGGGACAGCAAGCTTAAATTGCTGATCCAACTAACATACATCATTGCAGAGTGGTTCTTCTTGTGTCTCAAGCAAGTACCAACATCTCGACAATTCACCAAAGTCTATGGCAACCTCTAAACCACTAGAGACTCGTCTTTGTTTTCCATTTTCCATCTAGATCTTTGACCTTAGGGACCTCTTTCTTTCCTTTCCCTTTTTCATATCCCTTTTTCCCCTAGGGTCACCGGGATCGCCTCCCTAGAGTGACCTAGTCACCCTTGAAGTGTGGGACCTACATCGAGGTGACATTGGGTGTAATGTTCCTTAGTTCTCACCATTCTGGTGGTTGGGTCAAGCTTTGCCCAAACCTACAACTTGTGCGATAACACCTTTAATTCCACAATTTTAGGACTAAAATTAGGTTTACAAGCCTAAAAGGTCTAGACCGACATTAAAAACAACCACTAACATGTAAAATAGCAATAAATAAGCCTCCAATGTCTCTTCAAGAGGGTGACGTAGGGTGAGAAGCCTCCAAACGCTAGGATGTCCTCATCCAAGTGGTGCCAAGTCATCCCAACCATCACATACTCAATAAATAAATCGAGAAATGCACCACCCTCATGCCACAACATCATCAAAGGCACCCCCATGTCACATCAAACCCTAAAAGCATGACATCATGGTCCAAATGAGCAATGTCCAGGCAATGGAGGGTGACGTCATGTCGCGGTGTACTAAACTTCAGTAATGGGTCATGGTTCATTCTCTCATGAGAAGAGCGCTAGAATGTCGATGTTGATGCAATTGCTATAAAGAATAATAAAGAAAGAAATGGTATAGTAAGGACATTTCAAAAGCCATAGTCCATACTTGAGCTCTATCTTTTTTGCGTTCGCCCCAATCCCACTATTATGAAGCAATGAATGCTAATGCTTGAAACCTTATAAAGGGGACTTGCAAATCAATAAAAGGGAAAAGAGAAAAGGCAGATTAAGGGGTTTGGAAAAACGCAACGCCTAGAAAAGGGTAACTCAAGAGCAAGTGCACCCACTCTCTACAAAGGTGCTCATAGAAATCGACCAAATGACCTCATGACCATGAAGTAAACCCAGCACGTTTCACTATCACACTTACTCTTGAAGGGTTTCTTTTATTTTCTTTCCTACTTCCCTCGGGACGTATCCCTCTACTTGGGTTTTTTCTTTCTTACTTTGGTTGGCACACCTAATAGAGTCTTTTGATGGCCCTCCCATACTTAAACTTGCCAACTTACATAAAGTTTTGAGCTAATGTGAGTTTTGAAGGGGACACTTGATGTGAATTGTTGTTGTGGCTTCTGTGTTAAGTAACGACTTACTTTATATGATCTAAGGACTCTTATACCTTGTGAAAATTAGTCTTACTAGATTTCATAACTTTGATTGATTTGGATGCACTTGACATGGTTCTTTGAAGGACATCCCATGATTTCACCCAGGACGTTGTGCATTTATTTGCAGGATATGGCATGTGTGATGCAGAGTGTTCAATCATTGGTTGGCCTAGCACACTCAGGCACAGACTCTCACACCTTCTAGACCGTGGAGGATGGCAAATGAGCTCCATTATTACATCTATAGTCATGCTGGCACAGAGATGGGCAAGAAGCCCACCCCTGGGCATTGTGCCCCAAAGACTATTGTGCATTGGACGAAAGACGTTATACTAGCAGATGATTGGATACCATGCAAAGATGAGATGCATCCTCTCTCCATCTTGGACGTTGTCTTCTCCACCTTGGATGTTGGGCTTTTTGATGATGATGTCATGTGCTAGGGTTTGATGGTGTTGGGGTTTGATTGTCACTTGGACACCATATGATTGCTTGAGATGTGACATGGCACTTGATGGCATTCTTCCACCTTGCTTGCACCTTGGACAATGACACATGGCCTTGGGAGGCTCTCTTCACCCATTGGAGGCTTGACATCACCACAAGTGTGACTTTATGATGTATTATATGCATGATTTAGCACTTATAGAGGCTATTTCAAAAGTAGACCCCACTTGTTATCATGGATTAATGTCTTTTCACTTTATTATTGTGGATTATAATGCTTGTCTTCCTCATATATATAGAGGAAGCGCTCAAATCATTTTCCATCATCACAACTCCTCACACTTGTGAGGGATCTCTCCTAAAAAGTTTGCTCTACCTCTTTTGTTCTCTTGGAGTCTTCTTGTGTGCACTATATTGGAGTGGTTTTGGATGGATGTTTCTCTTGTTAATGATGAAGTCTTCATGAACTAGGGTTTCCTCATGCTATGCACCTTGCTAGTAAGTGTTTACTTTTGATGCATTGGGTGTTTTCTTGGTGAATCTTGGTAATTTGCTCTATTAGAGTTGTAGTTTTGCATGATATCGATATTTTCTGAAAATCTTGAAACCCTAAGGAAGGATTAAGAGTGGTTATCCCCTTCCGTTGTTGTTTTTCACCTTGACTAGTTGAAGCATTTAAGATTTTCCTTAAGGGTTAGGAGTGGCTATCCCCTTAAGGTTTATCTTAGCTCGGGTTTGGTTCTAGGGATTAGGAGTGGCTATCCCCCTAGGTTCAAGACCTAGTCCCATTCATCTTCTTTACTAGACGAATTAGAGAAAGTGGGAAGGCACCTAGGGTTTATGAGTGGATAAACCTTAGTGGTCTCTTCCTTTGAGATTTGACCTAGTTCTATGAGTGGATAGCTCTAGGGTGTAAATCTTCACCTTCTCTATTGCTTGGCCTCCTTTAATGCATTATCTTGACTCCATACGCCCTAACAAAGTAGACAGCACTAGTCTTTATGTTTGTGATATTTTATCTCTTAACAACTCTCAAAACCCTCACTTAATCTAGCACAAAACCAATGTAAAATATGCTTGATTTGATACTGAAAGTACATATGTTAGTGTACTATATCAATGAAACATGTATCCATTCATCATCAAGAACCAATGAAACTGCCAAGTATGCTTAGCTCTAAAATGCAAGAATCTCAAAGTGCATGTATTAAGTATTCATATGATAGATCGAATAGCACAATGAATATCTCTTGTGTACACCATCCAATATCAAATAACAAAACTTTGCAAACAGATTTATGAGCTGAGATCACATTCATCAAATGAGAATATTCAACAATATACCAGAAGTGTTATGGAACATGTATTTTGAAACAACAAATTAAACATATGCCAATGTGGATGATTGATTTTCAGACTTCAAACCGAGTAGAGAGTACTGCTGAGTTATAATGATAAACTTTGCATATGAATAACACCTTTCCAAATTGGACCAGTATATACCATAAGGGTTCAAACAAACATCAGCTGAAGAATATAGACAGTGAGTTTAGGCCTTAGGACAGTCCTGAAAGGTGGAACGATACACGCATTTATGAAGTCGTTGGCACATCCAGGGCATCAATCTATTAGCACAGGAAAAGTGAAGCAAAGAACCAAGAAGACAATGCTCAGAAAACAGCAATACAACCTTCACTCTCACACTGTAAATTCCGCAGTCTGGAAAACAAAGGAACCCTACAGGATAATGACAGTAAAGAAGATGTTTTTGCAGTCAAAACAAAGACGTTGGCAGACATCATGCATCGTTTTGATCCTCTGGAATACACATAGTTAGAAAAAACCTGAACGCTGTTCAAAACACTTGCATTGTTACCTGTTAGCCCTAGGTTATGTCTGCAGTTTATGACAGTAAATGAAGAGATTTCAGACAGCAACCAAGAGACAATGTCTGGCCCTTTAGGAAAGTCGTTGGACCCTCTTTGAAGTTGTTTGGCTACCAGGGATTTAATAAACCAATAATGTATTTAAATGTTAGCAAATGGACAGGTAAAACAAGCACCATATAATATCTCATCTCTGCAGACTTTGACAGCTGGTAGAAACCCTCGAACAGCAATGAAGATAGCTAGCAATCAGCTGAATTGAGAGTTCATTGGACTCTTTACCATATCGATTTGATGGCTGGAACCTTTTGGAGCAATAAATGTCTTAAAACGTTGCTCAAAGGGGTAAAGAAAAAGATGAGTTATAAACCCAAATTCACATGTACTCAGCCAACCAAAGTTGGGACAGGAAGAACAGCTCTGGTTATAATTTATTGATGCATATGTTCCAAGCAAGAGGTATATAAGGGCATCCACCAATAATTAAACTTAATTTGCAGTATTTCAGCCCTAAGGTTAGATCCTTTTAGATAGATGAACCACAAAACAACGAGATCAAACCGTTATATGCCAACCTTCAAAATATTCATTGAGAGCAAGCTAGCATGAATTAACAAAGATGTATCAATGAGGCTCAAAGCAATCTAGATCCAAGGATACACATGACAAAACCCTAGATTGCAAAATAAAAAAGAAAAAAGGGAAAATTTTATTTTTTTAGGTTTTTTGGTGGTTGACAACAATGATAGACCAGTGCCTTTGGAGGGCTATAGTTCCCTATACCAGGTCTAGGTGAAGTCTARGGTTTAGGATGAGACAATGTTGATGTAACCTAAAGGATTGCCCCTCAAATGTTTCCTAGGGTTAGAAGGTTCCCTTCAAAGTTGGATGGGAGGATTGGTCCACGAGGAAGCCTCTCCAAGTACTAGCAAGGTGAACAGCTCTGGTTATAATTTATTGATGCATATGTTCCAAGCAAGAGGTATATAAGGGCATCCACCAATAATTAAACTTAATTTGCAGTATTTCAGCCCTAAGGTTAGATCCTTTTAGATAGATGAACCACAAAACAACAAGATCAAACTGTTATATGCCAACCTTCAAAATATTCATTGAGAGCAAGCTAGCATGAATTAACAAAGATGTATCAATGAGGCTCAAAGCAATCTAGATCCAAGGATACACATGACAAAATCCTAGATTGCAAAATAAAAAAGAAAAAAGGGAAAAAATTATTTTTTTAGGTTTTTCGGTGGTTGACAACAATGATAGACCAGTGCCTTTGGAGGGCTATAGTTCCCTATACCAGGTCTAGGTGAAGTCTAGGGTTTAGGATGACTCGATGAGACAATGTTGATGGAACCTAAAGGATTGCCCCTCAAATGTTTCCTAGGGTTAGAAGGTTCCCTTCAAAGTTGGATGGGAGGATTGGTCCACGAGGAAGCCTCTCCAAGTACTAGCAAGGTGAACTCAAAAGTTGGTCAAGGCAAAAGGACAGAGCCCAGGGACGTTCCACCATAATGCAATGAACAGATCTTCAACAATCAAAGGGGGAAAGGTTAGAAAATCTCACCTTGAGAACCCTTCCAAGTGGAGCATTTCACCCTTCTTTGGCTTTGTAGTATCCCTCGTCTTCCAGCAAACCCTGAAAAGTGCTTATCTAAAACCATTGAAAAATATGTCTAAACATTCACTTAGAAACAAGAATAGATGCCAAGAACTCTTCAAGCAAGTTTTCTCATTAATCTCCAGTGATTTGAAATGAAGGACTCTTCCTTTTATAGGTGAAGAGCCTCCTCAAATACAATACAATAAAATGTGTTGGCTCAATACCATTAGCCCAGTCAAAACCATGGGAAAATACAATAAACCATCTAACAAATCCCTCAAAACCCTCCAAGAGCCAAATGACCCTCAAGAACGGTCCAAAGACAATAATCAATGCCACATATGTGGGCTAGAGAGAGAATAAAGTAGGTGCACCCCTCAAAAATAGTGCCATCATCCCATCAAAGAGTGAAGAGAGGGGTCAAACATGGTCCAAAGACCTCCAACGTCCACCAACTAACTCCCTCAAACCAAGGAGTGGTCCAAACTCCAAATGAGAGATAACAGCCTCAAAGTGATGATGTCACCCCTCACATGTGTGAGCCATCCAAGTCAAAAGTCAACAATAAAGGCAAGTGTGGCCTCCTCTAGGTGAGCACTCCTCAAGTAAGCAACAATAAATCATGCCACATCATCAAATGGTCCAACTAACTACCTACAACCACCTCCATGACCTATAATTAACTCCTCAAATGCATTAATAGCTCCCACATATGGTCCCAGGAGAGATAATAATGCATGAATGTGAATGTCATGTCCAACTGAGCTAGGAAAATGAATATGAATGGTCCATGTGGCATGTGTGGCAACATGGTGTTCATGTCATGGCTCAATGCACTGTCATGGATTCCAATGCGATGACACGTATCCTAATGTGGTACATGAATCCCAAGGCAAATGGCACGGATCCCAATGTCTGTAGATATGATCATATATGAGTACACGGATCCCAGTGTAGTGTCATGTATCTTGAGGCATGTTACATGTATCTCAATGCACAATACCCACTTGAAGAGATAGGTCTAGCCTCTTAGGAAGCCATTAGATGGTAGCACCTGGTGACATCTCTTAACACAACATAACAAACAGGGGTTAGTTTTAATATTTTCCTAAGTCTTACCAAGGGGAACAATATTAACCCTTATACATGCACCAAGTGCTAGGGCAACCAATATTTCCCAAGTACCTAAATAAGATAAGATAAGATAAATTTATTAATGTCCGACTAAAGACCACAAAAGTAGGTCAAAGGGACCGTTGTTTACAATGATGCCATAATAATAATGATGAAAGGGAAGGGAAAGAACTTCATGCGATGACCCTCAAAGTCTTAGACATGCATAGGCCTTTTTATTCATTTGTTCATTCATCTAGCTTTCATGAGCTAGGATTCTTATATAACATGCTTCGAGAGGGAGCTAACAATGAGTTACCTATCCTCGGTATTGTTTCTTACTACACCTTTAAGCCTTTTTCTTTAAGTGTTTAGTTTATCGAACAAGTCCCCTTTTCTTTAGATATTCATAGGCAAGCTAGGGACTACGGGCAATGGCCTCATAGCAAGGTGGCATTGCTCAAGATTTGATTTTTGGCTTTTGATTTTAGCTTTTCACCTCTATCTTTTTTGGCTTTATTGATTTAGACTTTTATCATTAGGACCTTTTCTTTTGACCTTTGAGAAATCATACATGATCGGGATAAAATATTTTTATATCGATGGAATGAATGATACAGGGAAGGTGGAAAATGTCAGGCATGGTTAGAATGTGGACAACGCTATCTAGGCTAAGTACCTAGTGATACAGATTGACCCGAGAAATGACACACTTCTAAAAGAAAACATGTTCCCCAAGGTATAATGAGGCAAATAATAAAACCATGCAATGTTATGACGTGTTATCGAATGTCGTTAAGTGTTTACCATTTTCATGACTAACTAGGAAGTTATAGCATCACATCCAAATGAACATCGATGCATGGGATATCAAATTAAAATATGTCGAAACCATATTGTACCATCCATAGTGCAATTTGTCATCTAAGGAGTGAGGGAGGAGAATGAGCTATACCGCAGTTGAGCTAGCACAATCATAATCTAATGGAGATCAAGAGAAACTCTATCTGATCTGAAGAAGATGAGCATGACATCTCGTGTAAGCAGCAACAAGACACCTTTGTGAGGGTACCTTTGAAAGTTGTCACTCCTAGGGGGGTAACATGCACCTTAGGTGACGTTAAATCAAAATAAATGCATGATAAACTACCATAACACTGCAAAACAATTTAACCAATGACAACCAATAGATTCAAGGAGCTATAACAAAGCATAATTCTACCAATCACATGTTACCCAAGAGATCAATTGCATCATAGTAAGTCACAGGTGACAGGAAGACATGGATCTCCTTGCTTGCAGTGCAAGTAGTCGTCTAAGGTCTGGGAGGATGGAGTGAAAAAGTTGTATGTTGCTACAATCTGCTCTGAAAGAATACTTGCTAACACTTCAACTGCTTCTCCAAACTGTATATGTAACAAACTATCTCCTCCTTCAAGAAAGCCAACCCTATTGCTCAAAGGAGGAAAGAAAGTAGGAAAGGCCAAAAGGTATACATGCACAATTAGCTTTTCTTTCCTTTCTAGCTTTGAAATTCTTTTGTCTTTCCTTGGTCTGATTTTGTGTTGTTTACATAAAGTAAAAAAACAAACTAATTCCGCCAGCTGCCTTCTAGGCTTTGGCTAATCAATCTCTTGGGCAACATGTGGTTTGGTACAATTATGCTTTGTTCTTGTTAGATTGTCATTAGTTTCATTAACATTAGATTTACCATGGCATTTTTATCTTCTTTTAACATTCAATAATCATATACTGAAATACATAAGCAACAGATAAACAAGCACAAGAAGACGCAAAGATTTATCCTGGGAAAACTCCAAACTCGGGGGAAAAAACCAGCCAACTTTTCTTAGAGAGAATCTTTCCAATATTCCAATACAACCATGAACATGCTTTATTCACAAGAGCAAACCAACAATAAAGAAACCCGGATAACAAATACTTATCTTCTTCTTGTCAAACCCTAGCGAGGGTAGACAACTGATCAACACCACAGAACTAGCACCAAGATAGCACACCACAGAGTTGGCACCAAGATAGGCGCGTCACTAGATCTACACCACAGAGTTGGTGCCACTGGTAATTGGTAACTGCAATTGCTACTGCAACTGATAACTGGCACGAAGCAACTGAGCAGCACCACACAACCTTGGCGCAACTCCTCCAGAGGTAGTGCACAAGAGAAATCACCAAGATCCACCAAGAATATCCCTCCCCAAGTGGGGCGCACTCTCCAAGAGAAAGAGAGACCAGAAATAGCGAAACTGTTGCAACTGCAACTGCAGCTGCCCAGTGCACACTCCAGAAGGAGAACTGTGTGGCTATACAAATCAATGTTGTATATCTCGTCTTGGGGAAAGTATCGGCGAGGGTCCAAAATGTAACTTATCGACGACATCGGCGGAAAATATCRGAATATCTCGGAAAATGTCGCAARACCTCAAAAAAATACAAAAACACTCATTTTTTTCAATTTTTTAAACATGTAAGGCAACAACAACATCAAATAAACACATTGCTACATAAATATGAAAATACAACTAATAACTAAGATGCCTAAGATGTCAAGTGSTCACATATTGTTACTAAACTGAAAATTCTGAAATATGTTCCTGATAGGGATGATAGTAGATACAAAATCACATCAAATGATCAAAATAAATGTATCTCATGAAATGAATCATCATGAGGCATCTAGATACTAAATAGCACATGATAAAATGAAAATGATAGATCATATGAATCCAAATCATTGATTCCCTCTAGGTCGTGCAACAAAGCCAGTGGCAACTGCATCAAATGATGGTAAGCGATAAACTCCTTCCTCTTGTTTACTGGCTTCTTTGGCATTGCTTTTCTAAATGTGATTAAATGGATTTACAAAATTTCGTGTTCAAGTTCAAGTTTGTTGTCACACCTCTTGCTTGTTAAAGTAGAGAAACTTAGGACTTTGTTGACTCTTTAAACATGGTCAAAAGGTAGACCTTTGTGCCAAAGTTGGGGCCATTGTTTCTTCTTGAGTTTGAGCATAGCATTATAGCATTGTATTGACTTGTGAGTTGCTTTAACTCTTTTRAAGTTTTCTTGGCTCATTACAAGTTATAACAGTGTGTCAAGAGAGATGTGAGGCATGAAACTTCACTGCCTGATGTGGAAGATGTTGTTTCAGGTGTCTTGGAAACTCATCCCAAGAAATCTAAACCTGGTTATTAATTTATTAATAAGAAACTTCACTGCCTGATGTGGAAGATGTTGAGGGCATTTGGCCACTTCCATAGTGTGTCTTTTTATGTCATATGCATAGAAATTACCTTCTTCACCTTTTGTAATTTCGAAGGCAAGCTATTATTAAAAATGAAATTTGTGTCCCCTAAGTCTTATTTTCAACAGATAATTTCTTATGGTTGCATTTAAACATGATATAGTATTTCAAATTGTCACAATCCCTTCTTTTTCTGACCCATAACAATGAAAGCAAAATGTAAGAGATGCCAACCACTTCTCGTGCTTTTGCAAAGGTGGAAGGGTCCAAACACGTATTTTTTTTGCTAGTCTCAAGCATCTGGAAAAAAGTTGTAAACAGACTTATTTTTCTATGGATGAATTGGAGATTACACATGGTTATACAGTCATTGCAACATCTATTAGGAATGGCATTCACTTCGAGTTTTTAGAATATTTCAGTGGTTGTTCATTGTGCTGATATCAAGGACCGGTGTTGCAAATAACTGCAACCAGGACAAGGAAATGTTTTTTTATGATTCAGGACATTTCCATTGGTAATAAATCAATTGAGAATCCTTCTGGCATATGCCTAAAAACATTCAACTTGTACACACATTTACAACCCACGGCCTTTAAAACCTCTTCACGCGCACTTTTCTGCCTATTTTGTAAGCAGCCCGATATTTGTCATCGACTCGCAATATTTTCATATAGTGTCACAACATATTGAATGTGTCGCGACATATTACAAGCAATATATCGGCCTTCTATAAATCTCGGCGATGTATCTGATATATCCGATATATCGGAGAGATACACAACACTGATACAAATGAACTGGCCCATACTTGTATTTATACTAATCTGGGCCCCTGTCTGGGACTGACTTCTTAATCTGGGTCTTCAAATTTACTTTATTATTTCTGCGGGTCGACTTCTCTTCCTACTTTATTGCTATTTCTTGTGGGTCGACTTCTCTTCTGTTGTCTTCTATTTCACTTTATTCTTTTCCGGGGTGTTCTTCAACTGTTCAATGGTCTTCCTTTAACTTCTTGGAATCTTCTTCTTCTCTAAGAAAAGTTGTCTAGGAAGAAAATACCTCTCGCAGCTACCAAAACATCAACAGTTCTAACTCCTGAATCTATTGGATGTCATTGGTAAAATCGTTTTGCAGCGTTACGATAGTTTATCGTGCACTTATTTTGATTTAACGTCACCTAAAGCGCACATTCAATCCACTCTTCTTCATTAATCTATTGTTACCATTGTTTTTGCGGATCTGATCTCAACCATTTTTAATTTTATTTGAAGTTTCCTCATTTTTTACTGTTTACAGACAGCTCAAGAGAGAGTTTTTTGTGTTATAATCAAATTGGAGTTTACACAAATCAGTTCATTTGATAACAGCTAAGCTACCAGGATTCGAATACGGATCCGTTAGATTTTTGAAAAGTCGGGATCCGGATCCGGTGGGGAAACGACAGGTACAATATATATACTCGAAAGCATGAAAAAAGCTACAATATTCATGGCTACTAACCTAACCTCTATTAATAAAATCTAAATATCCTAACATGTAGCTGCATAATTATGTGTAGACAAACTCGGCCACCTGAAATAACCCACTAGTGGTACTTAAGGGGGCGAACTTTCAATCCTACCAAGCCGTTAGGTCTTGGGATGTTAATCTCTTTCCTAACTTTTAAGCAAAACAAACTCTTACCAATTAAATTTTTATAATTTGTAAAAATCAAACTCAAATAAAAATTAAAAAATTTAAATTTTAAATTTATAACATATATATACATTATATATATATAGACAACTTAAATATATGATACTTATAAAAAATAAATTAATATATTAAAATTTGTAAATATACATAAATTTATAAATTTTAAATTATACTTTAATATATTAATTATAAATTATATCATAAATAATATAAATATAAAACTTTATTAATATAAATAATAATATAATATATATAATATGCAAGAATATAAATATAAATATAACTATTATGCAATAATGTAAATAATATATTTATAAAACTTTTATTTTATAATATCTAATAAATATATATACACTTTCGTAAACATGTTGTATGCTACACATGTCACGACCCTTTTAGACATTCGCGGGAATAAATAATGAATGTGGGCCAGAGAGGGACAGACACATCCGTAGAGGGACAGATAAAAACAAGTGGACATTCTCGCATCCGTCTTCAACATTCACCGTCACCGACAATCACCACGCGCAACTAATGGATTCGAATTCCAAGGCTCGAATTGAGCTAACCTGCGACTTACAGCGAATTGTGAGTGAGCAAACAAAATAAAACGTCGTGGAGGGATTTGTTCCCACTGGCGCAGGAAACATTATGAAATGAATCCTGGGCGGATCCAGGCAGATCCGAATCTGGATCCGGTTCTGATACAGGGATCTGCAGCATACAACCCCTAGGGACACCCCCCTGAGACTAGAAAAGCACCAGTCTGAACAAAGAGGCCTCCAATGGTGACAGGGTTGGTTGTCTATAATTATTAGGCAGGTCTGCCGGTGCAGATTTTCCATAAAACTCAGATCTGGAAATGCCCTTCCAACTGCTGCTCAAGGCTATTTTGCTGCACATAAAATGGATCAGAATTTGTGGATATAGCTTAGTCAAGCCCTCATGCCTTCACTATGCTCAATTCAAATCAGATTTGTAAGGTCATTAACTCTGTGGCTTGATCTGATCTGTTACACCTGCAACGATCATTTCCCTACACTTATGCTGCTGCTACATCAAAATCTTCCAGGAATAAATGCTCAGAACATATCAGAAATGGGCTTTTAAAGGAGTGGGCCCACACCTGGTAACTACCATTATATGAATGCCTCCCGTATAGCTGAGTGGTGTGCCCTCAGGTATGCTAATATTACCCTGGGGGCCTGGGCAATTTGGAGGAGTTTTATGGAGCCCAAGCTAGTCCATTCGCCATCTTTTATCATCAGGATCATTTCCACAAGTCCGCTCTGGATTCCGTGGCATTCCGATGATTTCCGTAATTTTGGTCATTATTGGGCATAATTTAATTAAGTACACTAAATGTGTTATTGGGACCATCTTATCTGAAGGGATACAAGAGTGTAATAGCTCGTTGGAACCACGACGGAAAGATCTAGAGGTTGGAATGATGACAAAGGGGTTGCTAACATATAGGAATGTCTTAGAAGCCAATTAACCACTTTCCTGTATTAAAAAGGTAAATTATTAATTACTTAAACATTAAAAAGTAATTTTTAATGTTTAAGTGAAAATTGGAGCGAAAATAAGGTAAGAGTTTGATTTGGTCAAAAGGGAAAGAGCTAAAAGGCTCGGAGGAAGAATAAATAGAGAGGTAACCCTTCACTTTGGCATTATGTTCTGGATTGATCTCTTTGGAGTGCTCTTGGAGCCAAGGTTTTCGGTGGTGCAATATCCACCCTAGCTAGACAAAGAGGACGATCCATCTTGGATCTTCATTGGAGCTTCATCTTGTGTTTTGATTTCAGTTTTGGGTTGTAGTGATTTGCTTAGAGAGGTTGTGGCACTGGGAGGGTTTGATCTCATCTACTGAGGAGGCCGTGGCATGATTCTAGGTTTTTGGCTTGTATTGTGTGTTTTCCATTAAAATATTGCAGCAGTCATAGCAACCTGGATTGTTGTATGATCTTCATTCATAATAAAATACCACATATTGTCTCTTCTATTTCTGGTGTATTTGTATTACATGCAATATGTTTGACAAAATGTCTATTAGTAGAATACATGCAAACTGTTTGTCAACCAGATTAGAGCATCAAGAAAAAAATTTGCACAGAAGGACATAATATCCCGATTCCCAGCCCATTCTTTTGGGGATAATACATGGAAAGAATATCTTCAAAAAGCAAAGACATTTTGAGGGGTAAAACTATCGAAAGTTTCTTTCCTTCAACCTTGGATGGTGGGACAACATAGCTCCCTCGTTCCTACGCAGCCCCAAAAGGGATGCAGCAGGATCCTGTCAACTCCGGCCACTCCCCATAGGACATCATCTGCCATTCCATCATCACTTTCACAGTAATCGATGACTCTGACAGCAAGCCAGCATCTTGGTCCATGCCCCTTTGCCCCCGGCCACTACCCATAGGACATCATCTGCCATTCCATCATCACTTTCACAGTAATCAATGACTCTGACAGCAAGCAGCATCTTGGTCCACACCCCTTTGCTCTCGAACATCAGGACCAGTAGGTCTTGACATCATCTCTCTCTCTCTCTCTCTCTCTCTCTCTCTCTCTCTCTCTCTCTCGGCACTGAGATCTCTAGTCTCAGGCTCTTCTATTGTATCACTGCACTTATACCACTGTTGTATCTTTTAGTTAGACTTAGCGATTCGCTTAGCTAGACACTTAATTATTCTGCACTCTTTTCGCTTTCTTTTGCTTTTAGTATTGATATAGGAGTTGCTTTCGCACTCCCACATTGTCCTCACACTACATGTGCATTATTCTATGAAAAATTAAGATCTAGGAATAGGTGAAAATTAAGATTTAGGATGGAGGGGCTATTTTATAGGTAAAAATTACAGTTTTAGGATCCCACACTTTGCCTTTTCCTTTTGTATGTTTTCATGTGGTTTTCTTAAAAGTTAGTTTTTGGAGGATTTGTTGACTTGATGTTTTCTAGCAAAGCTGGAAATAGATCTTGAGCAGATTCTATAGCACATTCCAAACTGGAAATGTATCCCAAGCGAATCTAGAATTGCATAATCATGGATTCCGGATCCTCCACAGGTGGATCCAGTGACATAGCAAGGGTGGTTAATCTGCAAATGTTATAAGAGAAAATATAGTATATACAATGTCACATGTTTCTTGATAAAACAAGTACAAATGTGTGAATAGTTATACACACTTTGTGACATGTTTGCTCTTCGTGAACCGATTGTTGTAGAGATGTTGACCTGGCCTTGAGCCCTGGAGAGTCTGGTTTACCCTGGGTACCATCTTTGGAATGAGGGAAAGTGCCCGGTGGGTTTCCTTGGAAAATGCATTATGCAGAGAAAAAAATACAATGCGGTCCCAGTTTAGTACACAAATTGACCCTGGGAAACTACATAACTCATAATGGAGGGAACCACATAAGTCATAAAGTAGCCATCTGCACCAATTGACATTCAAAATGATGCCAATTGCATTCCAATAGATAATTCAATTAGATTATACAATACAGAAAAGATTTCAAGTTTCAACAGATAACTCTGCCAAGGTAGATGCATACCTTCATTACAATTACAATGTTAAAACTTGTTCCGACTGTTTAAATGTAAATTATATCAGACTCAAAAAAAAATCCTATTTTAGAAAATGAATGTTCTTTCCACTAAGATTGCACATAAGAGGGCTATTATTTTTTTAAAATATTACTTTACAAAAAACCCCTTGGAGATGAATCCCATCTGCCAGTTTCAACTTTCCACTATATTGGCTTCAGAAAAAGTAGTGTACGCACAGGACTACTTGCTCCAACTGATCATGATAATCCCAAATATGTTATTTAAAAACAAGATGCAAAATCTCGTAGAACAGGTCAATGCAAATAGGGGCACTCACCTTCAGCAAGCTGTGCAGAAAGATCTTGAACCCTTTGCTCTGACTCCGAGCATGCCAGCTGAAATTGTTTCATGTGATCCTCTGCAGTAGCTTGTAATATTCTGCTTTCTGCAAGTTGTTCATTCAGATCTGAGATCTGTTTCTCCAAATTTCTAAGAGCATCTAGACGAATTTCTGCAGAAGTTTCTTTGGACTGTTCAGTGTACTCTTCTAGGTTGCCAGATTCAGTCGTCTGGGCATGAAAGTTTTGAAGCTGTGATTTCAAATATTCATTCTGAAATTTGAGATCATAAATAGCTTTGACAAGCGACTCACTGTCATGAGCACCTGCAATATTACTACCGTCAAGAGCATAATCTTTGTCTGTTTGCTGATTCATAGATTGGCTGCCCCCTTGTTCAAATTCGAGCAAGCACTTCTGAAGTTCTGTACAATCATCCTGCAATTTTCTAACCGCTGTATTACTTTCCTGTAATTGTTCAGACAATTTTTTGTTTTCCTGGAAAAGTACTTCTACTTCACCACCTTCAACCTGTTCAATCAATAAACACAGGAACACAGACAGGTTTTGGAATCATATGATTGGAATAAATAATTAAAAGCAGAAACACTGTGATGATGTTTTTCGACAGATTAACCATAGAGCAAAATACCATCTATCCAAACAAGTCCCAGAAAATTTATTAAATGCATACCATATTTGTTACAGACACATCTTGCATAATTTATAGTAAATTGCTTCATGCACCAATTTCGTGATTTTATTTTTCACTTCACAGTTAAAAGACAGAAATAATCCTCTAATTATACCATTGTGTTAAAAAATGCTGAAAATAGAATTTAACCTGGGCAGGGTGGCAGATAGACAGGAAGACAAACAGACAGATAGCCATATTAAATTATCTGAGAAAAGAACTCCCCAGAAATACATACAATCTAGTAACAATTCACATATAATACAGCAAACCATTCAGAACAGAAATGTATTTTTTGTAAAATTTCAGACCCCACCCAGTTTCAAGTCTCGCTGATTTTTATCAGTGTTTAATGCCCAAACCCAGTTTTATGACAGCCAAATAAACTCAGCATGTAAACAAAATTTCAGAACTGAAACATGAGGATTCTGAACAGCATTTAATGCAGAAATTAAAACATATCAGCAGCACAATATTCAGAAAATTTTGCACTGGGATTTTTGGTCTAACAGTGACCCTGGAAAAACCCGCAAGGGAAAAACCAGTGAGAGAGGGAGTTTTTATTATTTCAGAGCTCAAAGAAAATGTCTTTTACAGCAGTCAATAATTTCAGAAATTTAATAAACTTATCTCAAAAACGGTGCTAAGCTTCCTCTTCAAAAATCTGAGCCAAACTCCTCGAAATTCGTAACAGGATTTCCTGTACAAATGCACAGGTCCACTCCTTGATTTCTGTGTCCCCTTTAACTGTACAGCCACCTCAAAAAATGTGCCAAACTGCAGCAGCACAAATCTGTGCAATAAATGCCTGTACGGCCACCTTGGGAACTATGCCAAAACTCGGAAAAATAACACAGCAATGTTCCTCGATTTCTGTGCAGCAAGAAACAGCAGTACAGACTGCTAAAATCTGTACAGTACGGCCTGTTCCTCTTGCTGTACCTTTTTCCTCTATTTCTGTGCAATTTTTTACTGTACGGCCTCCACAAAAATCTGTACAGTACGGTCTTCTTTCAATGCTGTACCCTGCCTTGATTTCTGTGCCAATATTCAAGCTGTATGGCCTGCTCAATCCATACAGTATGGCCTGCTATTAATGTTGTACTCTTTTCTCGATTTGTGTGTCAATGCTAGCCTTGGAATGCGTACCCTTAGCAGCAAAATAGCTCCTCTCTTAGTCTGCTCGACTTCTTTCTTCTTCCAGCTCTCTCTTGCTCTTGCTCTCTCAAACAATGAATGCATTAACCCTAGAAGGGTGCRCCCTCCTACCCTAGTGGACCTCATGGAGGAAGTTGAAGAGACATCTCATCCAACGGTTGAGATTAGATGAGATCAAGGGTGTGAATTAAATCACTTAAGTTACCCACTTTCCCTAAAAGTCCAAAAAGTCAACTTTTAATTTATCTCTCACAAATTAAATGACTAGTGTCCACATTAGGCACTTTCTCACCCCTTAAGCGCCTAGGTGATGAGAAACACTTGCCTAGGTACTTTTTAATTATTTTTAACATTTTCAGTGTCCCAAGTTAAAATCAAAATCATGTATTATCAAAAAGAGGACTTTTCTAATTCTAGTAAGTTAGAACAGAACTTAAAACATGGTAGAGACAGATAGATAGATTTTATCAATGTCCATTAGTGGCCAAAATAGGCCAATGAGATTGAGAAAAAGAAATAAAGAAGTAAGAACTACAGTAATTTAGAACAGAACTTAAAAACATGGTGGAAATAAATTGATATATTTTAATGTCCACTACTGACCAAAAGAGGCCTATGAGATTGAGAGAGAAATAAATAAAGATTATATTGTTATCCGCTAGTAACCAAAAGCAGTGAATGGGACTGAAAGTACATCACAATATTCTCTCTATCTACTAAGCGGAGAGGACCTTGTGCACATAAATATTCATTTCTTAATAACCAAAATAGGTCAATGGGACTCAAAAAACAAATAATGATATAAAATAAAGATAAAAAAAATATACAAAGATCTTTTCAACAGCCAAAGAAGCACTCTGCAACTGATTCGCTTGCAAACTCTACTGAGCTAGGGTTTCAGCATGACAATCCCTGCTGGGGGAGGAAAAGCTTCCACTTCCACCCAGTCTCCAGAGTTTGACTCCAAGCTCAAGGAATTTTCTGTCAATGCCGCTGCAACGGCCAGAAGGAGCAAAATGAAGTTGTCACCTCCAAGATTTGTTAAGAAACTAAATCAAATTCTGGCGGCAATCATTTCTCACACCACTGCAAGAAAGAAAGCAGTTAAGAACTCAGAAAAAGCCCAAATCGGACAATTCAAGCGACTATGTCCAAACCCGAAAATAGGGGGAGACTGGACACAGAAGCACCGGTACAATCTAATGAAGGGTGGAATGAGTAGTTTCTTTTATGGAAGAGGCTTCTTTGTATTCTACTTTGAACTTAAAGAAGGCTAGGACCTTATCTTTAAATGTAGCCCCTATTTCATTGGTTCCCGAGAAATGTAACTTAACAGATGGTCCATAGACCTCTACCCTGCAAAGGATATCTCAATATTTGTTCCCACCTAGGTTAAGTTCCCCCACCTGCCTCTCATGTTCTGGGATGATCAATCTCTAATAACAATAGGAAATACTTTGGGAAAATATCTTGTTAGAGAAAAGCCAAAAGGTTATTCTTGTGCAAGACTCTGTGTATAAGTAGACTTGGAACAAGGGCTTTCAGAAGCCCTCATTCTAAGTATGGATGGCTAGTTATACCTGAAAGAGTTGGATTAGTATTAGCTTCCTTTAAAATGCAACAAATGTCATGACTATGGGCATTTTTCGAAGTACTGTACAAAGAATCAGGAAGAGGAGCAAAGGAACACCAGCAAAGAAAAACAACAGTTCAAAACAAAAGGAAATAGAAGAAGGAAGCAACCCTAGCCTCAAAACCAGCCACAATACTAGATAGTAGAAACAGATTCAACAACAACGCAACCAAGCAGCCCGGCCAAAGTAGAAGGAGCCCCACTCATCTCAAACAATTTTCAGGTCTTAGAAACCCTGCTAGGACTGTTGATGTTTGTAGAATCGGACAGGTACTTTCGCACAGGTCTAAGTGTCTAGATGTATGGAAGTCATCCAAAGCCTTCTACCTTAGTAATTTACTTTAATTAAAGGAATTATTAAAGTAAAGTGCTTTATAATTACAGTGAGTTTAATTTAATGAAAACCTAAGGTTATTAGCATTAGTGAATTAAATGAATCAAGTGAGGTGAGATCTAATCTCAACCGTTAATCACTTTGGAGATTAGGGTTATGTTGATTCGGTCAAAACTCAAGATTATAAAAGCAAGGCTAGGTGAAGGAGAAAGACACCAAACATAAACGAGCAAACAAGGATTTTTGCTCAAGTGCTTGAGTCGCTAAGGATTGTGATTCAAGGGAATCTCAGATAAGTTGAAGAAGAACTTTCATCTAAAGATCAAGTCCTGTTAGCACACTTTTCCACCGTCCAATTGAGCTGATAAATCTGATATTTCAACGATGAAAAAATGGCTAATTAAAGGAGCACCAGCCCAAACGGAGAGGGGTTTAGCCCAAACCCCTCACCGTTTGGGCTGGTGCTCCTTTAATTACCCATTTTTTCATCGCTGAAATATCAGATTTATCAGTGCAATTGGAGGGCAGAAAAGTGCCCTTGAAGTGCCCTATCCACTGAAATGAAGTGCCCTTGCTCCCTGAAGCTCTGATGGAGAAACCCTTGCACCACAATGTGCTCTCATGTGCTGCCTCTCCACAAAAACTATCCTCAAAGCAATCTGACCACTGCAAGACCTCTCTGCTAGTTGTGCGCCCTCCTCCTCAAGTGCGCCCTCCTCCTAGCAAGAACAACCTCCACAAATAAGCTGGGCCCTAAGCCTTCATGAGCCCTCCATGAAAGGAGGCGCCCAAGCTCTCCTCTCCCAATGCTTCCATTCTCATCCTCTTGCCCTTCTCCAAACTCCTTTGGTGAATAATGAGCCTCCCTTTGCCCTTGCGCCCTCCTAAGAAATGAATGGATGAGATCATCTCATCTCATCCTAAGTCAATGGTTGAGATCATCTCAAGTAAATCTCAACTCAAAACCCACTTTACTTAAGTTTCCATAGTTTCACTTTATGTCCCTTAATTCACCCACAAAATGAATTAATTGTCATTTTAGGCTAAAATGACCAAATTTCACTTTTGACTTAAATCTCGTAAGTCAAAGTGAAATTAGACATAAAATACATAGTACAAGGTACAAAGTACTTCCCACATGTCTTTAGAAGCTCACAAACACAAGGGGACCACTTTCCAAGGTACCCAAATCCCAACAAAAATTAGGTCTAGATACAAAGTCTTGAGGATCTCATAAAATCAGAGATCAAAAGTTTTTCCCAAGTTCGAGGTCCTCCAAAGACAAAATCCCACATCATTGAGAAAAATCCAAATTTTGAAAACTCAACTCTGTATTCAAAGCCAGCACTTTGCACATAAAGTTCTTCACAAACTAGCAAAATAGAGTTGGATTGCACAAAAACACAATTTTATGTTCTTAAAACGATTTAAGAATTAGAGAATAGCTTAAATCCTGGAAAGCAATGGCTGACAGACCAATTAAACATATTCCATATAAATTCCAATGCATCAAATAGTTTCTTAGCAATATAAAAATGTTTGAAAGCATGTAACTAAAGAAGCCATCTCAAAGTCTATAAGTCATTTAGTACCTGATTATGCTGTGACATGGCAGCTTTTTCCTCTAGCTGCCAGTATAAAAAGAATAAAATCAGAAATGAACCACGAACTTAACCAGCTTGATATTTTCTTATCATGCAAAATGTTAGATAAAAGAAAGAATAATTTGAGGACCTTCAAATGCCTACGTTTCTATGTACAACCATTTACTATAATGAACAATCTAACCACGATTCCTTGCACCCAGATTTCCACAATATGGACCATGGTGAGTCATATGAATGACTGAATAGATTTGTATTGCAAATGCAAATAAATATATACTGGTATAAAACTGGTTCAATATAAAAAACACAGCAAATTCACGAGAAATTGATAGCTGATGAATTTCATGCATAACATATCAATAACACCCCCAAAGACAGCAAGTCGGAGAGGAAATGTATATAACATATCAATAATATTGCCAAAGATAGCCAACGGGACAAGGATACAGGCAGCCTCTGTCAAGAGTTAACTATGTCACTCCTTGATCCCAATTGGATCCTCGACCATTTAAAATGGAAAAGGTTAATTCTCTAGTTATTTTGTGCTTAAGAACCTTTGTTAATTTCCATGCTTGAAGCATGTATTTATGCCATGAGAGAAGTTCACAAATGCCATTGATATTGGCTATGGAAAAGAAAATGTGCAGAGATTTAGTCACATGGAGGTATGGACAGAAAGCATGCAGATCTTGTTGCTCAAAACTCCACACTCCGCAACGAAGACTATGGAATGTAAGGCACGCAGAGGTTCACCTGCGGAGCTTTAGACCAAAGGGAGGGGAGCTTGATGCTCCACGTCCTGCATAAGTTAACAAAGCAGAATGGAAAAGGCACCAAGCCATAAATCAAGAAGGGTACAAGAAAAAAGGTTAAAACTCACAGAGACTAGGGTGTGTAAAGGAAAAGGTGGGAGTCAGAACTGAGTCTAATTTCGCACTCCAGACAAAAGGAACAAGGAATGGGATAAAGCTCTGTGGAGCATGAAACATGCTTTGTTCCGCAGCAGATCTTCCACCTTATAACAGGGCTCCAGGAAAATATGTATAAAAAAACACGAGGAGCTAAGGGAAGAGATTACACAAAAAAATGCCAAGCTAAAACAAGAATTCACATAGAAACTCGAGCAAGAGATCACTACAAACATAAAGGACGAAATGAAACAAGGCATGGATAAATTGAAACAAGATATAACACGGGAAATCAAGAAACAACTTAGCATAAGCATAAAGGAAGAAATACAATTAGGCATGGAGAAATTAGACTAAATCCTCGAGGATAACGAACCCTCGACCAACACACACCCCCCCCAAATACAACTAATCCACAACCAAGTTTCCCAATTACAACCAATCCATAACTGACCATGTCCCCAAATGACTTACCAATCGTTAATATCAACCAACCACCACCTTATACAAATCAACCAATATAGGGTACCCGATGAGGGTAAAACTAGAGTTATCAAAATTTGATTGAGATGAAAAGCCAAGTGTGGCTTGGATTGACAAGGCAAAGGAATACTTTGAAATATATTAATGTTCAATTCGACGATGAAAATGTCAAATATGCCTCCATGTAGCTTGAGGGCAACGCATATAATTGGTACATGTGGTGGAAATCTGCGACTAGGGTGTGCTCCTATAGCTAGGATAGATCCAAAAACAATTTATTTAAAAGATTTCAAGGTATCAAAGAAAAGGTTTTTTTAAAAACTTACCAAAATACAACAAAAAGGTGATGTAGACAAATACACACATGAATGGGAAGTCTTACACCTCATATTGTATGAGGTTTCACCTTGTGATATTCATCACATCGATGGGGTTTACAACTGGTACCCAAGGAGCATTGGGATACATCTTCATGGAGCCTCTTCTCTTCTTGGCATTGGATTATTTGTCGAATATATTTGGTGGAGGAGATTCACTTCTCTATGGTGGACGGTCATGGTTGGTGGTCATCTTGTGGTTTACTGCTACTTTCATGCCTTTGCTTGATGATCACTCACTTGACATAAGGATGCTTGCTACTTCATGTGTCATATTTTTCTTGGTGCATCCTAGTGATCTTGCATGGTGATGTTATGTTATTGATGTCGCTAGGAGGGGGTGTTCTATATTGTCCTATTTATTTAATGTTTGGTGGGGGCATACTTGGCATTTGATGGAGTTAGTACATTTCTTATGTCTCTCTCCTATCGTGTTTGATACATTTTTCCTTGGTGGGATTGTCCTGCGTGATATAACATCGTAATATTAAACATCAACTAGGGGATATGTGTATTTAATGATGTAAGTACCCTTGTTGATGTGCATTTCCTAAGTTTGAGTTGGAGAGGGGTATTACATGTGTTTTCCTTGGTTATCTAGCCTTTTCCCAAGGCTTATTGATGTAATGTTGATGTATTGGTTCCTTGGTGGTGTTGTGCCCTAAGTTCAAGCCTAAGTTGAACCTTATAATTTTTTGATTGGGGCTTATTTTGACTATGGTGGGGTTTTACTAGGAAGAACTTTTATTTACCTGGTACAACACTCTGATGGAGCACACCCCTTCACTAGCACACATGTTGAGATTGATCACCATATTTTGTTATTATTTTGTTTGAGTGGAGGGGCCATCCCCTTGGTCCTGGAGTTTGTTGGACTGCACATGGATCTATGACATGGAGGAGCGTTATCTTATCATTTGTTGGAGGTGGAGACACTTCTCTAGGGTGCACCTATATGGAGTTAGTCGAGGATGAATATTTATTATTGTTGACTCCTTCCACGCACATTGCTAGAGGGTTGTTATGCATAAGAGAATGTGTTGAGTTACTTATGAGGGCGCCCTTGCCCTAGTTGCCATCTTTGACACATGGTCAAAACCCTAGGTGTTTCACAT
Source organism: Picea engelmannii (assembly GCA_009831015.1). Classification (NCBI taxonomy): domain Eukaryota; kingdom Viridiplantae; phylum Streptophyta; class Pinopsida; order Pinales; family Pinaceae; genus Picea; species Picea engelmannii. The sequence goes on along the minus strand of ML800342.1, from coordinate 77,428 downwards.
GATGGAGGTTATCTTGGGTCCACACATGTTATTTTAAGGTCGTGGTTACACATTTATGGAGGGCATACCATTTAGAGGCCATTATTTTATTAGTTGGGTCAAAACCCTAATTCGTCCACCTTGAGGAGTTTATTGGAGCTTTTATTGTACATATTGGAGGTAGTTCCACATTGGAGAAAGAGGTCACCGTCATAAGGAATCTTTCTATTTTGAGAGGATGTTGAAGGTCCCAAGACCTTTGACTTGTCATGCATGTGGAGCGCTCCATCTATTTGGCACCCTTGCACACTTGTCTATGTATTTTGGTGGTGCAACCTACTTCATTGAGGAGGATAATAAATGCACACATATTCATGCACCTTGTGGACCACATTTGCTATTTTGAGGAGGTAGTTGAGGAGTGCTCTCCTAGAGGAAGTATTATATTATTTTATTATCTCATGCATCTTGGAGGGCACACTTGGAGAGTTTTTCTAGGTGGACCTTGAGCACATTCTCCTATGTCAAGGAATATTTTATTTGTATTTTGCATGCATGCATCTTGGAGAGTGCATTGTATGTGAACCTTTTAGCATCTTGACATGGTCAAAGACTCAAAGCTTATCTTTAGAGATGCACCTTCTCTCTTGGAGGTTCATCTTGAACACTACTTCGCATTTTAGGATGGAGCAACCTCTTTTGAAGAAATTAGAGGCCACATGATCCACTTGACATGGTCACCCATGATGGGGATAGATTTAACTACTCCATTATTTTATTATTTCTTTGACTTGTCATGGAGTTAGCTGGAAAATATTGTATTTTCTTGTGAGAGAGATGCAACTACCTTCATATAAAGGAGCTCTCTCCATTTCATTTTGAATTGAGGATTAAGAGTATGGAGAGATTGAGAAGTGATACGAGAATGAGCTTGGAGATGATGTATTTTATAATTTCAAAGAGCTCCACTATATACCAAGCTTGAAGACTAATGAAGAAGTGAGGAATTGCTTTATTTTGTTGTATGATTATGTATATGCTTTTCAACTGTTGTTAATGTTTTGTAGAGACTTCTTGCTATCATTCTAATTTTGAAGGCCTAATAATGAACACACAATTCATTTAGGAGTAAAGCAAGGTGAAGGAGGTTCTCCCTCTTGTTTTATTTGTTATTTTATTTCTGCAATTATTTTCCATCTTTGATCAAATTAAGTTGCAGATTGGAAGTACAATTCAGCCATATAACAGCACCTTCATATTAGGATTGATGAGTGCACAATCAAATGATGGAGGTATCAAACTAGTGAGTTTTTAGTGCGCTAATCATCTTGGAATACGTGCAGATTTGATAAGTAGGTGGCAGCATCATTCAATAGGGACAACCCCCTGAGACTGGAATATTAACAGTCCAAACGGAGAGGCCTTCCAACTGTGACAAGGATTGGTTTGCCTACAGTTGTTGGGCAAGTTTGCTTGTGCAGGTTTGCGTGATAACAGGCTGCGTGCCAAACTTCATATTAATTTTCTGCATTGGTTTCCATGTCATTGTCAGCCTCTAAACAGTGAGTTTACAGCTAGCTGTAAATTCTGTTTCGCTGCTTTATTCACACATTCTTCGTAGCGTAATTGCATTAGACTTCATCCTCTGTATTATAGGTAAATATTGCATCATTTTCCATGTGAATTTTTAGTCAATTAATCACTTACTGCTTGCTGTTCTTTCCATCCATACGAACAGATTTGTCTAGGACAGCAAGCTGGTAGTTTGACTTAGGGGTCATTGACTGTTTATTGCATTGTAGTTTGACTCCTAAAATCATCTAGGGATTCCCCCTGCAGTTAGCAAGCACTAACCCGAGGTGCAGGGAAAATGTACACAGTGACTGTACTATTTCTAGTTACTTTGGAACCAGACAGTTTCAAGTGATAACAGGCACAATCTATTCAACCCAGGGACGGGGAATTATTTTAGCAAGAGTCAATTTAGCAGTGGCAGCGAGGGAGAACATATTGGTAATGTCACACTGGAGTCAATTCAGCAGTGGGGAATCGAGACAATGTTTCACGGTGAGTTTATTTAATATATTTATGTTATATAACTAAATTGCATACATTAAAATTTAAATAAATACAAAACATTTCTATATAAATATTAAACTATGAGTCAATTTTGTCTAGTTCGGGTGGTTAAGAGGAAAAATTGTTATCCTCCCTGCCTGGATTCAAATCCTGCTTGTGACATGGTTTGGTCTTCATGAGCATATTGTTGATTGGGGCTGGCTAGGTACCAGCAATCTCATTCTTGCTTATGGGCTTGAGGGTGGGACAAGAAGTTACATTGCAAAAAAATATTAAAATATGTGACGGTGCAAGAATTTGAATTGGAATGGAGTTCACCAAACTTAGTGAGCTTCATCACATGTTTGTATACAACCTGAGTGGGCCTAACGGTTAAGAACATGTGTTTCCTCGTAAGAGGTCACAAGTTCAAATCCAGAGGAGGGTAGGGTATGTATACCTCCGTAGACTTTACCAGTCAAATCACTGGGCGGAGGGGGTCCCTTGTCCCACAAACAAGGGGGTCTCATACAACAATTTGGTGTCTGGCTTAGCCGTGACCTTAAAAATAGATTATTATTATTATTATCATTTTGAATCTCAAGAATGAAAAACAGCAAACATGGTGACTTGGCTTGAAAGTACAGCAAGTAATAATAGCAGAATAAAGTGTCTAGTGCCTCTCCTCCTCAAAGGAAAAAACACATTGGCATAGTAACAAATAAAAGTGGGGTTAAATCCAGAATGGGCAAACCCTCAACAATGAAGTAGAGTGTAGCCCCATAAAGGAAGACAGACAGCAAGTGATACCATAATGGAGAAAGCAAATCAACCAAATGACAAGCAGAAAGCTGAAGACAGAATGGTCTTTAGTCAGTGTATGAACTACAGGGGGGCTATATTCGCTATAACCATTAATAATAAAAGGGATGTGTGAAGTCTGGCAAGAAAGAAGGCATTGAGAATACTCTAGTTAAGCATCATAGGCAAGGTATGACCTAAAACAGACATGCAGACTTCTAGCATTTTATTAAATCTTAATAACTGGAGTTGCTGATTATGATTTTGGAGAAATAACTTATAAATAGGCAACTAGAAGCAGCAAGTTATCCATAAGATGAAAATGATTTGTGGTCAAGAGACAGTCCTTAGGGAACAAATTAAAAGCCTCAGTTGATCTTTTCTTGATGAAGTTATGCTTAGCCTTAATTCAGGTCTTAAAGCATGACATTTATACAGAAGGAAAGCAGCTCAAAAATGTTTGAAGGTGAAAGCCCAATTTCCTATAAGATTACTACAAAAGAACATGACATTCTCAGCAAGTATACATTGCCCACGCTTGTAAAGTAACACACCCCCTCTTGCAGTAACATATTCCTCTTCTGACCACTCACAAACAACTTTCCAAATTCTCAAAACCATGACAACAAAAGAAATTTGCCAGCACAAGTAGCACCATTTTTTAACAAGAATGACAATACAACGATACAACAAATGGCTACAAATTTAAGCAGATATCTTGACATGACTTTAAGCCTTAAATAAAGAAATAAAGCGAAGTGCAAAAAATAATAATCATAAGTTCGTAGATTCATATAAAACAGGTAATTTGTGGGCCTATCATCCAAAGTCCATTTTCACCTCACTAAGGCGCTGCATAAGTTGGTCCATTGCAGCATTCTGACCCTCTTGCGCAGCTTTCCTTGCAGCCGCTATTTCTTCAATATCCTGAACTCATACAAGAATATTAGAAATTCAGTTAATCCGATAACTCCTATTTAAAAGTATTGCTGTTGTCACATCATTAATGAATACATGAAATAGATGTCTTGTGGTATGTGGTAAACCTAGACATGTTGCATGCTTCCAAAAAAAAAAATCCAACACTGCAAAATGTGTGTGCGATACCAGGTATCATCCACATCAAAAAAAACTTCATGCATACCTTTGTCTTGTCCTCGATATCTTTCTCTGCTCGGGTCAAGGCAACACGTGTCTTTTCCAGTTCATTAGATATCCTAAATATTTAACTGCAGAGTTAATGAATGCAAGGGAACAGATTTTAAAAGAAAACAAGCAGTGGTGTAAATTTCATTATTTGGAAATTCAAAGCTATCAGCAAGACGTTTATTTCTACTAAAATACGAATTTATAATGCAGTGAAAGGATGATATAACACGCAGATATAGCAAGAGGCAATGGATTTTGGGCATAGGAGGACCCAATGTTCAAACTTTAAAAATGACTTCTTTATAGAATACTATTGGAGAAAATCTTTAAGACCTATTTTAGTAGCAATGCAACCTACTTCATTCTATCTGTAATTGGTGATACATACACTTTAGTGGACAACTAGAGTGAGGAGATAAAAGATTGTCATCAAAAAAACTTCTATGTGACCAAAATTTGCACGGTAGATCTCAATTTATCATTCCATTGCTTGTGGTAATTAGTGTAACAAAAAGCCTGTCTTTTTAGCCCCAACATGGTACTCGCCAGAGACTGTTGTAGTCACGGTTAATACCTTAAATGTGGTACAATCTTAAAATCCAAAGTCAATCCAATATATAACCCCTCTACTTGTTTTTAATGAGGGAAACTTTTATTAAACTAAACAAGCATTACAAAATTGCATTCTAATACCGCCTCTGTCCTTACTATTGAGCCTCGTTCAGCACTAGAATAAGACGTTTTTAACATCACTGACTACATATAAGACCATAGTTTCGAGACTAAAGACAAAAAACCTTAAACCAATATTATTAGAAAATTCAAAATTATGATGTTTATAATGGCAACCCCATTAAGGCAGTAAGCTTCTCCTTTAAGTTCTACAAGTCTTGTTGAGCATTATCAGTGGAAGCACCACTTAGGGGCAACATAGGACCCTGAGAGAAGAAAGGGTAGCATCATCATCTGTAATCGAGTGCCTTATCAGCTTAATCACTTCCAGCGACCTATCCACCACACACTAGTGCCAGAATGGTTGTTGCATGCTCATATACAGCCTGCAAGAGATAGCAACATCAGTCCATGAGAGGAGAAAGGGGTGTCTCCTCGTCCATAATCAAGTGCCTTATTTGCTGAAGCACTTCGAACAACCTCTCCACCACACTGTAGTTTGTCGCATGTTCATTTACAGCCTGCAAGTAAAATTTAGGAAACAAATTGATTCTGTGCCCTTATAAATATGTTTCTCATGCCTCCTTGACATGTGACATTGTTCCAATTGATTCCATAATTCTAATGCCATTTCATCCACAATAGCAAACTCCACTCATTTCATCGTCATTTTCCATTTCTCACATTATGCATGAACTATTATTGTGCACTTCACAGCTCTTAGGCACTATTAAGAACAGTGACCTTTTATTGAAGCATTGAACCACATCTATGACAACCTTTTTGTAGCATACCATGAGGACACATCCCCAGGGGTGGGGGGATATCCCCTGCATTTCTCGCATCATGTGAACAGGGGGACAGTAGGAGATGCCCCTTGTCATCATCGAGATTTAAGTGATTGCTCGAGGACGTCCTTTGTCAGGAGGATGCCAAGATCTCCTTCAAAACCCAGGAGGGACATCCAGATGTCTCTTAGATTTGGTGAGGGCAGGGCGGGGAGGTGGGGGGAATTTTCCCAATTACAAACAAAAAATGTTTATTTTTGTCTTTTTCTATTCTGGGAGAGTTGTGCTATTTTTTAAAATCCATCTTCATATGAAAGCCCTTTAATAGTTTATTTTACTATAGACTTCAATAAGCCACTTAGTCAATGTGCAATGTAGCCTAAGTGTTGAAATTAGTGCAGATGCAAGAGCCATTCTCCGGGAAGATGGCATAAGACCCTAGCTGAGATCTAGGGCCCCCAGTACACTCCTAGGGTTCTTGGTTTGGGACCAAGTAGTTTGAGCCATGGCAAAAGACCCTAGTGAGGGCCCCTAGTGTATTATTGGGGTTCTTGGTCAAGGACCAAGCAGTAAGTCCCTAGATGTGTTCTAGGGCCCCTGGAAGTTTTCCAGGGAATCCTTGCTCGGTGCTTGGATTGATCCTTGGATGTGTTCCTTGGTGGTTGATGATGTAAGTTCCTAGATGTGTTCTAGGGCCCCTGGATGTGTTCCAGGGAATCCTTGCTTAAATGCTTGGGTTGATCCTTGGTCTTGTACCTTGGTGGATGAAAGACCCTAGATGTGTTCTAGGGCCCCCAGATGTGTTCTGGGTATCCTGGTCTTGGACCAGGTAGTTCTTGGTTGGGTA
>ML800342.1:41636-66738 GCA_009831015.1 Picea engelmannii | reverse complement strand
TGACACATACCATGATACCTCGGACCAATTACCTCATGGAGCAAGAGCCTTTTCTGATGCAAGCCCAGGCCGGTAGTGATGGAAGTCGGTACTGCTGGCAGGACAAGTCTGGCTGAGAAAAGAAGATGGGTCCTCCAGGACCATGCTCAAGTCGCTCCTGCTCTCGTACTCCATGTCTAGGACCATGTGGGCCTCGAGACATGATCTCCTAGTTATCCCTAGATATCGGGGATAACAGGTACCAAGATGTGATGATGTGTGATCTTCTTGTTCTCTCCCAGGATGGTCCATGAGACCTAAGAGCAGCTAGAAGATGGACATGACCACATCATTGGTTTCTCCTCTTACGCAGGGATGATAAAAGCTTATAAGTTATCATGAGACATATGTGGACAGTTTGCCTTTGAAGAAGACCCCTTTGACTTTGTCTTGCAGCCTCCCCTTGCTTCATTCTCTTTCTCCATCTTGCTTGATGTTGAGTTGGTCTTCTATAAGCCACTTTGACTTATTTGACTTTGTGATTAATATCTTAAGTCATTAAAATATTAATTTTTATTTATTTTATTATTTAGGTTTTTAATTAAACCTAAATTCTAACCCTTCCCTTAACTATAAATTAAGACCTACCCCTCTCTCATTTTACACTCACTTTTCTCTCCTCTTCTATGTCTGATTTTCTGCAGCTATCTCAGATTAGCTCCTGTGGTGGGTGTACGGCCTTCTTGGTGGACTCCCTCTCTTGTCTAAGGTGTTGCCTCCTGAGTTTTTGTTCCCCTTGTTGGTTGGTGATTATTGTTGGTCCTCTTTCTGCTGGGTGGTGGAGCCACGGTCCTCCCTCCTGCTGTGTATGAGTGTCGCGGACCTGCTGGAGGTGTCGCGGCCTTCTTTGGGCCTCTCTCCTAGCTGTCGCTGTGTGTGGGGAGGGTGTCGCTGCCTCCTGGCAGCCCTTTGGCTCCTCCTCCCTTCCTTCTTGCTTTTGTTGTGTGCCTTAAGGGTGTCCCTGCCTCCTAGCAACCCTTTGGCTCCTCCCCTTGTGATTGGTGGGGTTATTACTTGTTCCCTAATGTTGTTGCTGCCTTCTACTACAGTTTACCAGTTTCTGCTTTGAGGGTTTTATACTTCAGTTTGTCTTGGACAGTTTTGGTTGAGCCTTTCTTGTGGTCTTTGGGTTTCCTAAGTCAGCCCTTCCTCTTGCTGAGTTCTTCTTGATAAACTGTCCACTTATTGTTCATGATGAGATCAAACCCTTGAGGGTTTGATCCATGACCTTCTTAGCTTTTTTGAGCATACAGAATGAGGGCAGCCATACATCAGGTACCTCTTTCTTTATTTTGCTAAGGTAAAGTTCAGATTTAATTCTACTATGGTTTACTTATGTTTCTAGCTTAGTTTAATATTCAGAAATGTTATTTTTATGTTATTGATCAGTCCTAGATTAAGTCTATTTCTCTTTAGCATATTTAGTCTTGTATTTTCAGTATTTCATCTACTTCAGATTTTGTTTTAAAGTGTTGATCTGTTTGTACTGTAGAGTTCAATTTTTTTTTAAATATCACTGTTTTTCTTTTTCCCTAAAAATCTAGCATGGTATCAGAGCTTAGGGCGTGAAAAGAGCTCAATAGTGGCAGACTTTTGAGCCTGTGTAGATCCTTGTTTTAGGGTTTGTTTTGCAAATTAGCAGTAAGGCTTTTTATCTTTAAATAAGCATGGATTCATCTTCAGTCAAAGCAGAAGACAAGCTTGAAGGGGTCTCCAACTTCAATGCTTGGAAGGCTAGGGTGTTTAACATACTAGAAGAGGGTGACTTGGATGAGCTAGTTACCAAGGTGATAAAAGAACCCACTTCAAATACAGGCAGGGCGAAGAGGCAGGGCGAAGAGGCAGGCCGAAGCTAAAAGAATCATCTTTGATTCAGTTAAGGACAACATGATGTCCCTCATTGGTCATCTAAGAACAGTCAAAGAATGCTTTGATGCCCTAGCAAATCTTTATGAAAAGAAGGCTCCAACTCAGAAGAGGATATTGAAGAAACAACTACATACATTAAAGATGGGAAAGGACGAACCTATCTCTGCCTTCTTTTCCAAGATTGCTCAAACAAGAGATCAGCTTACACCAATTGGAATTGCAGTGGATGATGATGACCTTGTACAAACTGCAATTGATAGCCTCCCTGACTCATGGGAGACTTTTCTCTCTTCAGTCAACAGAAGAAAAGTTCAACCTAACTTCGAGAGATTATGGCATGATTGCTTGGAAGAAGAGGGTAGACTCAAAAGCAGGAATGAGCCCTCAACAGTAAGAGACCATGCTCTTTCAATCAAAGCCAAGAGATGGAAGAAGTTTCCTCAGCACAAAGGCAAGGTAAGAAACCCCAAGGTAAGCAATCTCACTTTCACTCTCATTTATCTAAAATAAGATGTTTTAACTGTAAAAGGCTAGGTCATTATGCAAAAGACTGCAGGAACCCTCCTTCACAGCAGAAGCAGAGAGGCAGGTTTCATGCTTCAGTTGCAACTGAAGAACAAGAACCTCCAAGAAGTAGAACCAGGGCAGCCACTAAAGAACAAGAACAACGTCGAGAATGCTATCTTATCTCAGCCCTCTCCGGAACTATAACCAAGTCGAAGGATGTTTGGTTAGTGGACAGCGGGGCCTCCAAACACATGACAAGCTTCAAACAAAATCTTGTAAACTATCAGGATAAGAAGTTCAATGTGAAGGTAGAATTGGGTGATGATGGCACCTATGACATCAAAGGGTTCAGATCAGCATCCTTTCAGCTTCAGACAGGTAATGTATTTCATATTGATGAAATTCTTTATGTTCTTGGATTAAAGAAAAATCTCATCTCAGTTGCAGTGTTAGAAAGCAAAGGGTACTCAGTAGCTTTCTCCAGAGGGAAGGCTCTCATGTGGCCCTCAAATGGGAGTTTGAGCTCAGCCATGACTATCGGAACTCAAGAGAGTGGACTTTACAAAATCACTGGTCAAGTTGTTCAAGCATTAGCTCACGAGATGATAAACCCCTGCGAGCTATGGCACAGAAGGCTTGGACATCTTAACTACAATGCACTCCCAGATTTGCAAAAGATGGTAACATGTATGCCAGTTTTTTCATTTGAGCATGATAGTGTTTGTAGAAGCTATGCTCTCGATAAGAATACAAAGAAAGCTTACCCTCACAGTAATAGAAAAACTAATGGTGTTTTAGATCTTATTCATTCTGATCTCTGTGGACCTATGACTGCTCCATCTATGAATGGTTGTCTTTATTATATCATTTTTATTGATGATTGTTCTCGTGAAACTTGGATTTATTTTTTGAAGACTAAAGATGAATCTTTCAGCAAATTTCGAGATTTTAAGAATCTTGTTGAGAATCAGACAGGTAGACAGATCTGTGTTTTCAGAACGAACAATGGAAAAGAATTTGACTCCCACAAGTACGATGATCTCTGTCGGGCTTTGGGGATTAAGAGGGAGCTGGTTGTGCCTTATAATCCCCAACAGAATGGGGTTGCAGAAAGAAAGAACAGAACGATCTATGAAGCAGCCAGAGCCATGATGTATGATCAGAATCTACCTTTATCTCTTTGGGCCGAAGCTGCAAGCACTGCAGTCTATATTCAGAACAGGTGTCCTCATAAAGCCCTAGAAAAGAAAACTCCAGAAGAAGTCTTCACCGGTAAGAAGCCTTCAGTTGATCATCTAAGGATCTTTGGTAGTCCAGTCTACATTCATATACCAAAAGAAGAGAGGACTAAGTTAGAGCCCTCCGAAAAGAAAGGAACTTTTGTGGGATATAGTGAAACCTCAAAAGCATACAGAATTTATGTACCAGGGCAAAAGTTCATTGAGGTCAGTAGAGACTTGACTTTTCATGAGAAAGCATCCTTTCATCGTTCCAAAGAACTTTCATGTGATACAGAGGAGCGGGAAGCTCCATCTCCGGAACTTTCAAATACACCACTTCCAGATGAGCAGAGGGAGGAGATCATCGAGCCTTCAGTGGATCCCTTGAGGGATTTTGTCGAGTTTCCCTTAGAGAAACCTCATGTTAAAAGAAAGCCAGCTTGGTGCCGAGAAATTCTAAAGGAAGCAGAATAGCATGCAGCGCCTAAAGGTACCTTCAGAGAAAGCAAGAAACCAGATAAGTACTCCGGCCTAATAGCGCAGTTGAATCTTGTGATTGACTCAAAACCTTCCACCTTTGAAGAAGCCTGCAAACATAAAGTGTGGAAGGATGCCATGATAGAAGAGTACGAGTCAATATTAAAGAATGATATATGGGAAGTAGTCCCGAGACCTCATGGCAAATCAATGGTAACCTCTAAATGGATTTACAAAATAAAGCATGCAGCAGATGCCAGTGTTGAAAAATTCAAAGCCAAATTTGTGGCTCATGGCTTCTCTCAGAAAGAAGGAATTAACTATGACGAGATCTTTGCTCCTGTTGCCAGGTATACTTCCATCAAAATCATTATCTCTCTTGCTTCAGTTTTTTATTAGAAACTTCACTAGATGGATGTTAAGACTGCCTTTCTTAACGGTGAAGTTGAGCAAGAGGTTTATATCGAGCAACCTGAGGGTTTCGTGATCCATGGAAAAGAATCCCATGTCTGCAAACTCAAGAAAGCCTTGAATGGATTGAAACAAGCTTCGAGAGCTTGGTATGGAAGAATTGACAGTTTTCTATAGAGTCTTGGATTCTCCAAGAGCATAGCAGATCCTAATCTTTATATAAAGATTGTGCAGAATCATCCTGTTATCTTGGTTTTATATGTGGATGATATGTTCCTTACCGGAGAGGAACCTCTTATAGCTCAGACTAAGAGGGAGTTATCAGTAGAGTTTGAAATGAAAAACTTGGGTCTTATGCACTACTTTCTTGGCTTAGAGGTGTGGTAGAAACCAAATGAGACCTTTCTCTCACAAAGCAAGTATGCAGTTGATGTGCTCCACAGATTTGACATGTTGGATTGTAAGTCCATGTCCACACCTATGATTTCTAACCTGAAGAAGTTACATGATCAAGCTACAGGTTCAGATCCAGAAGACCCCACCGTGCATCGTTAGATCATTGGGTCCTTGATGTATCTAGTACATACCAAACCAAACATTTGTTATACAATGAATGCCCTTAGCCAGTTCATGTGTGAACCGAAACATATTCATATGGTTGTTGTTAAGCATGTTCTCAGATATGTCCAAGGAACTATAGCCTATGGGCTCAGATATACTTCCAGTGGAGGGGTAATGCTTCATGGTTTTACAGATTCAGATTGGATGGGCAGTACAGTGGATCGGAAGAGTACTTTCGGATATTGTTTCAGTTTGGGTTCAACTATGATCTCCTTGTCCAGCAGGAAACAGGGCTCCATATCCCAGAGCACTGGAGAGGCAGAATACATTGTTGCAAGTGTTGCTAGTAGAGAAGCAGTGTGGCTCAGAAAGCTACTCTCAAATTTTTTCAGTGTTGAGTTGGAACCCACAGTAATCCATTGTGATAACCAGAGCTGTATAAAGCTCTTCGAGAATCCGATGTTTCATGACAAATCGAAACACATTGAGATGAGATATCATTATGTTCGAGACATGGTGCAAAAGAACATTCTCAGTATTCAGTATGTTCCGACGACGGAACAAACCGCAGATATTTTGACCAAGCCTCTGTCCTTGACAAAGTTTGTGTACTTTGGAGACAAGCTTGGTGTTGCTGAGAATGCCTCTCTTGTTGAGAGGGAGTGTCGAAATTAGTGCAGCTGCAAGAGCCATTCTCCAGGAGGATGGCATAAGACCCTAGCTGAGATCTAGGGCCCCCAATACACTCCTAGGGTTCTTGGTTTGGGACCAAGTAGTTTGAGCCATGGCAAAAGACCCTAGTGAGGGCCCCCAGTGTATTACTGGGGTTCTTGGTCAAGGACCAAGCAGTAAGTCCCTAGATGTGTTCTAGGGCCCCTGAAAGTGTTCCAGGGAATACTTGCTCAGTGCTTGGATTGATCCTTGGATGTGCTCCTGATGATGTAAGTTCCTAGATATGTTCTAGGGCCCCTGGATGTGTTCCAGGGAATCCTTGCTTAAATGCTTGGGTTGATCCTTGGTCTTATACCTTGGTGGATGAAAGACCCTAGATGTGTTCTAGGGCCCCCAGATGTGTTCTGGGGTATCCTGGTCTTGGACCAAGTAGTTCTTGGTTGGGTACCAAGATGTGATGATGTGTGATCTTCTTCGTCTCTCCCGGGATGGTCCATGAGACCTAGGAGCAGCTAGAAGATGGACATGCCCACATCACCGGTTTCTCCTCTTATGCAGGGATGATAAAAGCTTATAAGTTATCATGAGACATATGTGGATAGTTTTCCTTTGAAGAAGACCCCCTTGACTTTGTCTTGCAGCCTCCCCTTGCTTCATTCTCTTTCTCCATATTGCTTGATGTTGAGTTGGTCTTCTATAAGTCACTTTGACTTATTTGACTTTGTGATTAATATTTTAATTCATTAAAATATTATTTTTTATTTATTTTTTATTTAGGTTTTTAATTAAACCTAAATTCTAACCCTTCCCTTAACTATAAATTAAGACCTACCCCTCTCTCATTTTACACTCACTTTTCTCTCCTCTGTCTGATTTTCTGCGGCTATCTCAGATTAGCTCGTGGTGGGTGTACGACCTTGGTGGACTGTCTCTCTTGTCTAAGGTGCTGCCTCCTGAGTTTTTGTTCCCCTTGCTGGCTGGTGATTATTGTTGGTCCTCTTTCTGCTGGGTGGTGGAGCCACGGTCCTCCCTCCTGCTGTGTATGAGTGCCGCKGACCTGCTGGAGATGCTCTCCTAGCTGCCGCTGTGTGTGGTGAGGGTGCCKCTGCCTCCTGGCAGCCCTTTGGCTCCTCCTCCCTTCCTTCTTGCTGCCACTGTGTGCCTTAAGGGTGTCTCTGCCTCCTGGCAACCCTTTGGCTCCTCCCCTTGTGATTGGTGTGGTTATTACTTGCTGTCCCTAATGTTGCTGCTGCCTTTTACTACAGTTTACCAGTTTCTGCTTTGAGGGTTTTATACTTCAGTTTGTCTTGGACAGTTTTGGTTGAACCTTTCTTGTGGTCTTTGGGTTTCCTATTTCAGCACTTCCTCTTACTGAGTTCTTCTTGATAAACGTCCACTTATTGTTCATGATGAGATCAAACCCTTGAGGGTTTTATCCATGACTTTCTTAGCTTTTCTGAGCATACAGAATGAGGACAGCCATACATCAGGTACCTCTTTCTTTATTTTGCTAAGGTWAAGTTCAGATCTGATTCTACTATGGTTTACTTATGTTTYTAGCTTAGTTTCATATTCAGAAATGTTATTTTTATGTTATTGATCAGTCCTAGATTAAGTCTGTTTCTCTTTAGCATATTCAGTCTTGTATTTTCAGTATTCCATCTACTTCAGATTTTGTTTTAAAGTGCTGATCTGTTTGTACAGTAGAGTTCAATTTTTTAAAAAGATATCACTGTTTTTCCTTTTCCCTAAAAATCTAACACTAACTATTGTTTATGCAAATAGTGAACATTATGCTTTATTTCACATTTTAGAATCGCAAAAATTATGCTTTATTGGTTCTAGATGTTGAAATCCAAAGTGCAATTAGATTCGATGGAATGACCTAGTTCTATCAAATCTAGCCTTAGATAACAATTTCTTTAATTCAATGATTCATTTGTGAAGAATAATTGTGTTGTTGAGGGATGAGCCCTTGTGACCAGTGATGTTGGAATCGGATGGCTCTGGTCTATATTGGCAGGTTTAGAACAGTTTGGCCCTGTTATCATAGTATTTGTACTTGTGCAAAGCCCTCCACAAGATGCCTTGTGTAACAATTGGAGGTATCTACCACTGTCATCTAAACAGATACTTCCCTCGTTTTAGTGAAGAAAAGAGGTCGAACACAAGGGAGGCTTCCCTAGTGACCTCGAAGGATCAAGTAGCAAGAATAGCCAAGACCTCGATGGATCAAGTAGCAAGATTAGCCAATCCTACAAACCCCTATCTTGGTCACTTAAATGTAATAGGCTAGGTCTTAGGAAAAGATGAAGGGTGAAATTGTTTGTGCAAGGTAATTAATTGGGCAACCTGTGCAAGACAAGAAACTTTCCAATGCATATAATGATCAATTACCAAGTTATATTGCATACCATTCACCTCTTCACACTAGGTATGAAATAAAACAAACTACTGTTGTAAAATTGCAGCAGTTAACCAGTTTATATCAGCAATGAATAATTTGCAACAGCAATAAGAAAAACAGCCCAGAAAATTAGCAATTACATCTTAGAATTTTGCTTACAACAAGGGGAACAATATCCAATTACTAGACAATGATTCTGAGCAGTTTTAGCTACAATATTAAGTAAGTATGCAGCAATAATATCAAGCCCTAATTGTTGAATTTTACTATAGCTCAGCACACAGAGGCTAATGCCAATAATTACTAAACCCAGAAATTTACTTTGCTGTTATAAATTTCAGAATTATGCAGTTAACCTACAGCTGAGCTATAAGTCAGAAAAATGACAGCAGAAGCATACACAGAACCAAGCATAAAAATTGGACAACACCAGATGTTACCCTGGAAACACCAATGTGGGGAAAACCAGCTAACAGGGGGCTTTATTAGGCTTCTTGAGAGAATATTACAGCAGCGTAAAAAACTGAAATTTCTCAGCAGTTTATCCTTCCCTTCCTCAGCAAAATTCACCCAATTGATGGTTGTCTTGATTCTGGACTGTACAGACCTGCCTGTGTACGGCCTGCCCAGAATCGGCCTGCTGCTACTGGGTGAATTCGGCCCTGATTCGGCCTCTTTTCCTCTGCACAAGATGCCCTAGAATCGGCCTGCTGCTGCTGGGTGAATTTGGCCCTGATTCGGCCTCTTTTCCTCTACACAAGATGCCCTGGAATCGGCCTGCTAGAAGTTGTTGAGTCTGGCCTGAGTTCGGCCTCTCTTTGCTGCTTTGTATGGCCCTGGTACGGCCTCCACAGTCTACTGAAACCTGGCAAAGAACTCGCCCTTCTTCAAGCTGCTGAACCTCCTCTTCTCTCTTAGCCAAGCACCCCTCTTGCTCTCACTTGCTCAACCTCACAAATGAGAATGCATGTCCTTCTCACCCTCAACCCCTATCTTTATCCTCCTATCACCCACCTTTCATGCCTTGAATTGTGTGTCAATTCAGCCTCCAAGGCTTCTAGGAGGTTTGCCCCCTTGGTTGGGCCCCACACTCCACTAACAAGCCTCCTAAGGTACGCCCCACTTGTCCTGGGACCCACAATCCACTCAAAGGCAAAAATTTGTTGATTGCCTAAGTCTAACTTAGGCTAAGATAAACAAGGCTGATCTAGGCCTTTTAATGTGTCCATCAGCTAACCTAGGACACATAGGCATAACTGAGACACCTACTAAGCTACAAAAACTAACACTCCCTCTTAGTGAGGGAGGTGTCTCCACCTGGATCAATCTCTGATCCTATCAAATCTGTTGTGGTTGTAGCTGCTCCCTCTAAACTGAAAGACATCCTGTTACCTCCGCTGCACTCTGATCTAATGTTCTGCTCTGCTTGTCCATCAATGTCAGGTCATACCAATTGATAGTCTTGGATGAAGTCACTCATCCACTAGGCTCAGCCACTGACACGGATATTTGATCCAATATCCCCTTGGACCCAACTACAGGTTGTCCCAGCACCCTGTACATCATGCCTTTCGCGATGCCAAGCCTCACTGTTGCATCCAAGGATGCTCCCTCTAATCGTATGAGCACCTGTCCATCCTCGAACATCACTGCATACCCCTTATCCTCCAAAGCTGACACATAGAGCATATTTACCCTTAGCTCTGGTACATACATCACCTCATCCACCTCCATAGAACCACCTTACTCTAGTTGGAATCTGACACATCAAACCCCCTTCACTGCATGCATGGTGTTGGCCCCACTACCCACATGCGAGTATGAGCCCATCTATGAAACACTAAGGAACACTGACCTCATTCCTGTTATATGGCAAGATGATCCATTGTCCATGAACCATGCCCCACTGTCCTCCGACTCAGCCAATCTGTTGCTGCTCGAAAGAGAGGCAACTAGAGAAAATTCATCCTCGAATTTCTCTGCAAACTCATGTATAATGATGATGAGGTTGCCATCTCTGCCTCCTCCTTCTTCTTCTTCTTCTTCTTCTTGGGACATTGGCTAGCATAGTGGCCAGTCTTGTGACATGCAAAGCATTTCACTTTTCCCATGTCTCTCCAACCTCCCACTCCACTGCCCTTCTTCGCATGAAGAGCCACATTCTCTTCCTCTTCACTATTTGGCTAGCTAGCCTGAGTGGCATCAAGTCTCAGCTCCTCCTGGGTGAAGTCATCCCATAATCTCTCCCAATCATGGAGCTTCTCCCAAGCCACCACTCCACGGACAAATACTTCCCACTTCTTGGTGAAGTCATTCAAGGCTATCCTCTCACCAACTCAATCTCGTCCACTACCTCTCCCACAGCTGCCAATTCATCTCTGATATGGCTGAACTTTGTGAGGTAAGTGGCCACCGACTCTCCCTTGGCCATCTTCGCGTTTCTCAGCTTCTCTTTGAACAACATCTTCCTACTCTAGTTATCGGACTGGTACAACTTTACCAGGGCCTCCCACATGTCCTTCGTTGTCTTCATGCCAGACAGATGAGGAATAATGTGGTCTTTGACTCCATCCACAATTATCCTCCTGGCCTTGACATCTTTCTTGTTGTGAGCTGCTAGTTGTACTAGATTAGCTGGGGCTGCCACTTTGCCTTCAGCAATTTCCAACAATCCATTCTCCTCCAGCACCAAGCCAATATAATCCCTCCAAGGACAGAAATTTGAGGCACCATCCAACTTGTCCTCAAACCTTAAAACTGCACTCGCCATTTGAGTCTGTTGCTCTGTTTTCCACACACTTCCTGGTCACACGTCCTCCTTTGTTGATACACTCCCTGATCTGCACGGGACAGTCAACTTGGCTCCTTCTTGTACTTAGAGGCTGAGCTCTGATACCATGTTGAATTTTACTATAGCTCAGCACACAGAGGTTAATGCCAATAATTACTAAACCCAGAAATTTACTTTATTGTTATAAATTTCAAAATTATGCAGTTAATCTACAACTGAGTTATAAATCAGAAAAATGACAACAGGAGCATACACAGAACCAAGCACAAAAATTGGACAACATCAGATGTTACCCTGGAAACCCCAGTGTGGGGAAAACCAACTAAGAGGGAGATTTATTAGGCTTCTTGAGAGAATATTACAGCGTCATAAAAAATTGAAATTTCTCAGCAGTTTACCCTTCCTTCCTCAGCAAAATTCACCCAGTTGATGGTTGTACAGCCCAACTTGATTTTGGATTGTACGTACGTGCCTGTACTACATGTGTACAACCTAGGTACGGCATGCCCAAAATCAGCATGTTGCTGCCAGGTAAATTCAGCCTCTTTTCCTCCGCACAAGATGCCCTGGAATCGACCTGCTAGAAGTTGTTGAATATGGCCTGAGTTCGGCCTCTCTTTGCTACTATGTATGGCCCTGGTACAACCTCCACAGTCTGTTTAAAACTGGCCCAAAACTGGCCCTTCTTCAAACTGTTGAACCACCTCTTCTCTCTCAGCCAAGCGCCCCTCTTACTCTCACCTGCCCAACCTCACAAATGAGAATGCATGTCCTTCTCACCCTCATCCCCTCTCTTTATCCTCCCATCAGCCACCTTTCTTGCCTTGAATTGTGTGCCAATTCAACCTCCAAGGCTTCTAGGAGGTGCGCCCCCCTTGGCTGGGCCCCACACTCCACTAACAAGCGTCATGAGATGGGCCCCACTTGACCTGAGACCCACAATCCATTCAAAGGAAAAACGTTGTCAATTGACTAAGTCTAACTTAGGCTAAGATAAACAAGGTTAATCTAGGCCTTTTATTGTGTTCATCAGCTAGCCTAGGACACATAGGTATAGTTGAGACACCTACCGAGCTACAAAAGCTAACACTAATAGTTGTAGCAAACATTTATAACAGTAGCAATAAAATTCACTTGTTTGCTAAAGGTTGAGTTAGAGTTAGAATTAGTGAGGTTGGTCAAATCACTTTGAGAGAGAGTAAAAGAGTTTTGAGAGTTGTTGAGACTCGAGAGTATTTAGCATCACAAGTAATAAGACCAGTGTCGTCTACTTTCTTAAGGGAAAATGGAGTCAAAATAATGCATTCAAGGAGGCCAAGCAAGAGAAAAGGTGAAGATTTACACCCTAGAGCTATCCACTCATAGAACTAGGTTAAATCTCAAAGGAAGAGGCCACTAAGGTTTATCGACTCATAAACCCTAGGTGTCGTCCCACGTTCTCTAATGCGTCTGGCAAAGAAGATGAATGGAACTAGGTCTTGAACCTAGGGGATAGCCACTCCTAACCCCTAGTACCAAACTCTAGCTAAGATAAACCCTGAGGGGATAGCCACTCCTAACCCTTAAGGCAAATCTAGGGCCTCCACTAGAAGTTTAGATTGGCTTATATAGGTTTCCCTATAGTCACAAATTATGCACTATAGAAACAATGCATGAGTTAATGACATCCTCGCGATTTCTTGTGTTTCAAGCATGGGGAACTTTCTCTCTCTCTCTCATGCATCAACACCATGCATCAACACCCAGAAAGAATAGTGAAGAACATGGCAAAGGTCTTTCTAAACATGATCAACACCTACATGCCATACAGATAAACACAGCACCTTTCACAAATTCAGCCTACAAAAACCTGGTGCGCATTAAGCTCAATTCATTCTTTATTCTTAAAAGGTCCATATTGCAATTGTTAGGCCTTACAAAATATCTTGCATTTCTCAATTGTCTCGATAGTTTCAAATTTCAAATAATCTCTCACTAATCACATCTTTTTGTAACCATGACTTTGACAGAGATTTTTCTTAACCACGGCATATATCATTTCACTTCAGCCACAGCTAGGCTTTCTGACAATAGTCTTGGCTAATTGAGTTCAACCTTCACTTGATCTTCATTACAAGTGTACCCATTACAACCATGATGTATGCAATCTTATCAGTTATAAACTTGTAATAAGCAATTGTATACCCACCTAAAATGCAAAAAAACAGCATGGTGAACATTCAGTTAACACTATTCAGAGGCAAAATGTGAATTGCTCCCAATATTACTCTTGCCCTTCTCAATTTAACAATTTTGTTATGATAAAATGGCTACTCCATTTTCAGAAAATCATTGATTAAAGGGAAGACAAATATAACTGAATGACTTAGATTACACCATGCAAAGGCTACTTCTATTTATGCTTACCAAAGACTGAGAATTCCTTACTTTCTAGCTCATTCTTCAAAGGGGTAAGAAGGTTGTTTTGAATATATAATCTACTTTGACTCGCACGGTAATATGAGCCAAGAAATAATAAAGAAAAGCACCTCTCATGTTCCTTTATCAGTTTTGCATGTGCATGATTTGTTTCATGACTTTCCTTGGAAATTCTTTCCATGTCATCTTGAGTTGAAGAAATCCTTGTAAATGCTTCTGAGACCTGCCCAGCTGCTGCAAGAAGCTGAGATTCCAACTTCTCATTTATCTAGATATAAAAACAAAAAAGGTTAATACATGATCCTATAAAAACAATATTGAATGACTAAATAGCAAAGATAAGAAAAAGATAGTCTGACAAAAAGAGTTACCAGTATCAACTCTCCTATACGCTTCTGTGCAATGTCCTGACTATTCTTGAGTTCCTTTTCCAGCAACTCCTCTTTTGCATCCCTTTTGATTGATTCGTCATCCAAAACCTTCTTAACTACAAAGTTGCACCAAAATAAGAATATATGTCTCGAGGAAAATCAGGTTTTTGAACCATCAATGTCCTTTAGCAGTTCATTGAACGTAACTGATAGAATGAAATTCCATTTTTCCCCGTCACTGAATATTATTTTGCTATTTCTAGGGTGATATATTGATGATGAAAAAAAAGCATCCATGCAATGATTCATTTGATGAGGACACGAGGAAAGAATGAAAAAGCAAATATTCTAGTGATTAAAATAGTCAATGGGACTAGAAGGTACAACCAAGTGTATATTAAGAAAGGGAGTGTTGTAAGGCAACTCCAGCTTAATTTAAGCCTAAAAATCTAAAAAATTTAAATCAAAGTAGTAAAAGTAAAACATGTATCAAGACTCTAAAGTAATATAAGATGCATTTTCAAAATAAAAAATAAAAATTTAGTTATAACCTAAAAAAATAGGGCTCCCTTGATTAGTATTAGACAATAACATGGGACTGTTTTGTGAAAAAATGGAAAATGCAGCAGATATGGATGAAATAACATTTGAGACCATTCTATATACTGTAGTATTTAATAAATTAGCAATGTGATTACTGTTAGGCAGTCTAGGGCCCAAAGGACATCAAGGGATCTATCGGGAAGTTGATTGCAAAGGGCTCCAATCTGAGTCCCACAAATGTGGAGTTGACTCTCTTGTTTTTTCTCTTGCTGACTTATTCAAAGACGTTGTTTGATCAGGCTTTCCCTCCTAGTCACAACACATTACTCACCCCCTTATTCACAAAATGGGTGATAGCTCTAATCCAAATAATTAGAGGGGTATTATGATTTGGTACACTTTTGCGAAACTCTACACCAACATCCTTTATATGTTGCTCTCCAAGCACTTGGAAAGCACTAAGCTTAGAAGCGGGAGTCAAGCTAGTTTCAGGGAGGGTTACCAAACATTGACCACACTCTTAGTCTCCAAGCTATCATGGAGGAGGCTAGACAATGATCTTCTAAGAATTTGTGTTGCTTCAAATGCTTCAAGCTCCTTCATCTTCAAGCCCAAATAGTTGTTGTTTAGAGGTTGCCTTTCGAGCCCTTAATTGTCAACATTATGGGGCCCTACAAGACCATGATACTTCCGTTTCAAACAACTCATGGCTTCTCTAACTTTGTCAAGATTACCTCTAGAGTTATACAAGGGTGTCCCCTCCCACTGAATTTATTTGGTCTCTACATTGATGAGCTTCAAGAGTTCCTTGGGAAGAACATGCATGTGAAGGATGAGGTTGCCTTTGGAGCCCTTAATTGTCAACATTATGGGGCTCTACAAGACCATGATACTTAGGTTTCAAACAATTAATGGCTTCTCTAACTTTGTCAAGATTACCACTAGATTTATACAAGGGTGTCCCCTCCCACCGAATTTATTTGGTTTCTACATTGATGAGCTTCAAGAGTTCCTTGGGAAGAACATGCGTGTGAAGGATGGTTGCACTTTACACCATGTTATATGTCTTGAATGCAATGCTCCTCACTAATGACAAGGTCCTAACATCTTAACTTAGGCATTTACAAAAACAGTCGGATACCTTCGCTCACTTTTGTGAGCTTCAACAACTTGTCAACCTTAGCAATACTTCTTTAAGTTTTAAAGCTTAAGTGCCCCAGGGAACAGGTAGCAACAGCCTGACAGGCAGGGAAATGGGTAGTCATTAGAGATCTTAGGGCAGTTATTTAGGATTCCCCTCCCTCGAGGTGGACTTGCCCTGGATTCCCCAAATGACAAGTCAATGAGGGAAGGCAAAGGTTTCGAGGGTTACAATCAGATGTTGGAATTGCAACAGAGCTTATTGATCTTCCCCAGGAGTGATTTACAATGCACTCAAAGTATCGTATATTCTCTTTGTGACCGAGATCCATGTGAGCCCCGTTAGGGCTATCCTAGAATATTTGGGGTGCCAGTGTTTATCAATTTGTATACAAGAGACCCAAAGCTTAGGCGGTGTTCAATGATTGGGAGGTGTGGTGAGCCTGTACCAAAATCTTCTTCAAGGCAAAGTTACGATGGTCGCCTCAAATGAGTTCGCCAAATTCATGTGGGTCAAGGTTGGCAACATGTCCCCCATTCCCTAGAACATTTACTTTGCGGTATGTTACTTCCTTCCTACCTCCTCAGATTTTGTCATTCATGGAGATTCAGATGGGAACCATTACAAGAATTTTATGCTGAGATCATCCAATCATCCACCTTAGGGGAGGTCATAAACCTGGGGGATTCCAATAATCATACTAGAACACAACAAATTCCACTACATGACAAATCAGAGGATGTTCTTTGCCTCTAGGAGATTGAGCAAGCATCAGTTGGTTTGCACAGGTATTCAAATGATGCCATAGGAGTCCACACACCTCTAGAACCTCGGTGAATTCCATGACTTCTTGATCTTGAATGGTATCCCTTGCTTCCCAAACTCCAACGGTTTCATGTGTTTTCCTCATGACGAGGGTGCCAATGTGGTAGACCACATAATAGCCAACCAAGATATGCTCCTTTACATCATCCATCGCTCCATGACTCTGATACCTACAACAGACCAAGCACTCCTCTCCAAGTGGCACCAAGAGGTAAAAAAAGAGCAACACCACTTCAACCTCCACCAATGAGACCCTTGCGGAGTTGTAGTCTTAAATCTTGGGATAGTTTACACCGAACTAGAAAACAATCCACCTCGACCAAATCTCAATAGCATGCCACATCTTCTAGATAGAGAAACATTCCTCGAGCCAGCACCAACTCTTCTATCCAATCTTCCATTCATAGCTTCTTCTCTTTGGCCTCGAACGGTAGGCGTGTTGCACATTCGATGATGGATACTTCAAAGGAGGACAACCTCCCCTTTTCATTTCCAGGAAACAAGCCCATGGAGCCACAAGGATTTTTCACTTGTACCCTCTCCTAGGGAACTAATTTTAACTTTTGTTTTGTACTCTTAGCACTTAGATCCTACAAATTATCTATGCTTTTGCTTTTTATAAGAGTGGCCTTAGCAATGCCACTTTGTATCTACTATCAACACTTTTGTATTGAGCAATCTATTGACCTAGTTTTTATCATTTGTTGGACATTGATATACTTATCCTATCTTAGCTTATCTTATCTCCAAGTGTTTTTTATCTTTCGGTAATGTTACCCCTCATATAACATGATAATTTTGTCCCAGGTTGAAGACCCTGCCCAAGCAGGTTGCAATTGAATTTTGGAGTATGATGGATTTTTAGCCATATTTTTTCTATTTGGATGCACATGTACCATTGATTATCATTCAATTGGCATCCTCGTTACATGTATCAAATAGATACAAGTTGATGTGATGGAGCTCTTCGCTTAATGAGGGGCATTTTACTTGTGCACACTCTCCTAGACACTTCCCTAGTGACAATTTATTTGTTGACCACTACTGTGATGGAGCTCTTCGCTTAATGAGGGGCATTTTACTTGTGCACACTCTCCTAGACACTTCCCTAGTGACAATTTATTTGTTGACCACTACGTGGGTGTTGAGGTGTCCTAGTGAGGGTGATCCACTAGTACACTTGTTCATCTATTGTTGTTGCCCCCTAGAGCACCCAACCTTAGAGAATGTCCATTCATTTGACCATTGCTAGAGCACCTTGATTTGACGAGATTTATTGCCCTCATTGGTGAATTTTTCATTATGTTTCATGGCTGACAGATTGGAGCCCTCCTTCATTTGCACATTTTCCTAGGAGTTATGGCCTTCCAGTGGCTATATTAGTGCACTTTTCATGATTCTTGCCTTAATTGAGGAGCGCCTTGGTGTAGGGGGTATTCATGACATGGATTTGGTTACTTTAGATGGTTGACCCCTTTGATTATGGTAGTGATTCCTCTATCATTGTTTTGTGGCACATATATTGAGGAGACCTAGCTACCTTGCACATCTTACTAGGTCACTCCACTTTTTGTCCATAAATTTAGAGATGATTTAATGGTGTTTGCATATTGTTTCACATGATAGCACATGGTTTTGAGAATATTTCATACTTGTATTAGAGATTCTCCCTTTTTGCATGCACATTCTCCTAAGATGAATGGTTTATGGACTTACTTGGAGGATTTATAGGGGTTGTACTCATGGATCCAACCAACTTGGCACATTATTTGAGATTGTTTCCCTTCTTGGAAGATGTTGTAATGGATATATGGTCTTTCTTGCACATATTCCCATAATTTCTCTTGATGGATGAGCTTGATGATCCCTTGGAGGAAACACCCAAGCTATTTTGAGCATGTTGATTAGCCTCCCAACGAGGTTGACCCCTAATCTAGGGAGCGCTCCTTTATTTTTGGATCAATTGCACATTTCTTAATGATTTTTGAGGAGCACTCCGTGAAAGGAACCCACACCTGGCACTGGGAAGCTTATGACATGGTCAAATCAGCCCAAAGCAAGGGGTATTTTGCATATGGTGTTGACAAGTGGTATCCCCACTATGAGACCGATCTATTTTCACTATTTTATTGCTTAGGATTTTTTACTTGTATTAGTGCTACTTGAGGATATTGTTCTTGATGTTTCCTTAGGAGAGATCATGGATCTAGCATTTGGATGTTATTATTTTATGTTTGAGGGTCTTGAGCCCTAACTCTGTTAAAGAGAGGCTCCCTCACATTCTAGAGGTTGTTGGAGAATTGGAGAAACTACTCTTGTGTTTGGCTTATCCTTAATTTCTTATTAAGGATATGTATAGAAAAAAAATTCTGCATATGTGTTGCTGTCCATTATATTCATCTTGATGATTTTATGTGCTGGAATCTTCTACTAAATCTGCTACAATAAGGACTTCAAGTTAGGCAGCTATGTCATTGAAGAAAAAAGAGTGAATGAGGTGCTATCTATTCTTCTCTTTGTTGTTGTTATCTTCAGTTGGAAACATTGATGTTATGTCGTTTCATTGAAAGATCGCATGGTGTATTTCAGATAGAAATAAAATCTCTCCTTGTATTAGCATGTGCATAAATAGAGCACCTAGAATCTGTTAATTTCCAGCCATCTAATCATGCATTCATATGTAGGTTTCTGCATGTTTGACTTTGAACAGCATATTTACCCCATCCATTCATAATTTCCAGCCCTCTTAGAAAACCTAAGACTCCATATGACCAATTGGGTTATTGGCACTGGTCACTTACCTCCAATTACCCTAAAAATAAATCAAACAAATCATTCAATTTTATGTTTTACTAAGGAAACTCTTCATTAAATCGTAAGTGTTCATTGCATAAGCCTTAGTAATCCTAACCCTAGGGATAACCCCATTTCTGTCGGAGGAGAGCCAACCTTAACTAAGAAGAGGAGCTATTGTGGTGACAATGATAGCTCTCTTGAGTTACCCTTAGGCCGGCACCCACTATTGGGACTTTATAGCTTAAGTGCAAGTTCAATCAATAACAAGGGAAATCCAATTGAGAACACCAAGGCCTATAACTCGGAGTCAGTTTACTAGTTATTGATTATGCTAAAGGCCCTCGTTTTTCAAAATTCAATTGTCCTTACCAATCGAGGCAACATTATTTTTTTCTCCCCGGATGGGGTGCCACGTAGCTTAAGGAGGCCACGCAGCCCTCCCGTGAAATTAGCCATAAATATGGCCAGTCGTCGTCCCTCACCCCAGTCTTGAATGGAGGGCGACCATAAAAGCTTACAGAGGAAGGGAGGACAGCTCCCCCGCGTCAGATTAATGGAGGCCTCGTTGATTAATGGCAGGAGGGGGGTGATGAGTACGGGTGGTTGCATAGCAGTCATGTCTACCACTAGGTTATCTATCCAGCTTAGCGATGGCTTTCAACACTTCGCCTCCGCGCTCTATCACCTCGCTCTGCCCGGAAATTGGGTTTTGACACAGTTAGTTCTCTTGGTTTTAGTCCAGTTGGTTCTTCGCCCCCCAGGCTCCGCCATGCCGAGAGAGAGAGACGAAATCCCAGGTGAGGTCCTGCCTGGTACAGTCATGCAGCCAGGCAGAGACGCCCGATTAATTTGGAGCGGGCTCTGTCAATTGCCCAGACATAGCGAATTACGCAGCCTCATACTCCTCCAATGGCCTTCATGGAGGAGGAATTCTTGGAGGAACCAATCCAGGTTCCACCAAAATCCCTCCTCTACACGGTCCCAGATGACTACTTGCGCCCTAGAACCAGTAAGGCGGTTACAGGTACAGAGGCGGCCATGGATGGCACCACATGCATTGTTCAGAAGGAATTCCCGAAGGAATTCCTCCACGCGGCCCCGAATACGCACATTCACCACAATGTTGAGATTTGGGTACCTTGGAAAGTGGTACCCATGTGTTTGTGAGCTCCTAAACACATGTGGGAAGTATTATGTACTTTGTTCCTTGTAGTTTATGTCTAATTTCACTTTGACTTAGGAGATTTAAGTCAAAAGTGAAATTTGGTCATTTATGCTTAACATGACTATTAATTCACTTTGTGGGTGAATTAGGAGACATAAAGTGAACTTAGGGAACTTAACCCAAAGTGGGTTTCACAGTGAGATTATTGTGGCATGATCTCAACCTTTGATTAGACTTGAGATGGGATGATCTCAACGGTCTATCTTTTAGGTTTCTTTATGGAGGTTCAAGAGGGGCGCAAAGGGAAAGGAGGAGCTCATTCCTTCATTTGTTCACTTGGAGGGTTTGAGAGAGAGCATGATGATGAGGTTTCAGGCATTGGATGAGGCTAGCTTGGGCACTCCCTTCTATGCAGATAGCCAGCAGGCTTAGGGCCTCGTTTATTTATTGAGGAGCTTCCAGTTCTGAGGAGGGCGCATCATCAGTGGGGAGGTCTTAGAGAGCTCAGATTGCAATGAGATTTGTTTCAGAGGGAGACTACACTTCAATATCAGAGTACTGTGGAGGGGTTTCTTGTTCAGAGCTTCCAGTTGGCATCTGGCTCCATTTCAGTGGTCTTGGCAGCATTTTTGGGGGGCGCACCATCCTAGGGCGCTCTTGCTTCTTTTGGACTTCTGTTTTAGCTTGGATCAAGTTGCTATTGTATCAGGTTCATCTATATTTTGTACTTGTTGTAGTCCACCATCTATTCTCCTCATATATAGACATATATTGCAAACTGGTTTTCCCCGGTGGGGTTTTATCCAAGGTCATGTTGACCAAAAAAACCTGCGTTAAATTTCATGTGTGTTAGAGTGTAGAACTACTGTATTTTCAGGTGTAAATATCTCTAGGTGTGTTACATTTATTTTAGTATGCATGTGATAACCCTTGGTGACTAAAACTACATGCTAAAGCACCTAAACTTGTGAATGTAACTATAACAAATCAGCAAGAAGTTCCTGAACTGTTGGCTGTCCTAAAATAGCTGCAAAACCTTCATTGACAGTTGAAACATAGAGCCAACTTGAGGTCAAGGACAGACCTAGTTGGCAGCTTGATAGGACATGGAAAATCTTCATAGTATCAGAGCTGAGGTGACTGATTTTTGAGTAGTTTGGACAGCATATGTGTGGGCTGTTATAGACATCTTCTTGGCAGATTTTGTGGACAGCCATTGACAATGTTAGTGGCAGCTTGTTGGCAGAATTTTGTAGAGGAGTCTAGAGCAGTTTCTGGACATTTTCGTTGGTCTCTTTTCACACCTACGGAGTAGTAGTGAGGCTGATTTGACACGACCTATTTTCACACCTATATTGCTAGGAGTGAGGTCGGAGTTTGCTTGCCTCTTTTCACACCTATGTTGACAGGAGTGAGGCAGCGTTCCTTTGCAGTTTGAGCATTAGTTGGAGTGCAGTTTGGCAGTCATGTCAGCATCTCAAATGCGTGTGGAGGATAGGCTAGTTGGGGCTAGCAACCGGTCGCCTTGGAAGGCGAGGATAGTCTTTGTCTTAGAGGACCTCGAACTATGGGATATAGCTGAGGCCCCTGTTTCTATTATTCCTGCGACCGCCCCCGTCTTGTTGGCAGAGTTCAGGAAGAGGAACAATAAGACAAAGAGGGCCATATGTGATGCAATGCGGGGTCATATCATTCCCCACTTGACCGGGAAAGCTTATGCATATGAGATGTGGGCATCTCTATGGAAGCTTTACCAGAGCTCCAATGAGAACCGGAAGATGGTTCTTCATGACCGACTCCGAGGCATTCGCATGCTCAAGAGTGAATCGGTGACTTAAATCCTTGGTCACTACACCCAAATCAAAAACGAGATTGGAGTCGTCGAAGAAGTGGTGGACCCCAACTCTATGGTGAGGACAGCTTTGAACAGCTTTACCAAACCATGGGGTCCATTCGTTCGTTGCATTGTTGCCAGGGAGGTTATGCCTACATGGGAGAGGATGTGGGATGACTTTGTCCAGGAGGAGACTAGACTTGTAGTAGAGGCCTCTAGACAGCAGTAGTCAGGTCAGGGTGATGAGGATCTTGCTCTTTGGACAAAGGGCAAGAAGAAGGTCGACAGGGTCCCAAGTTTGGGGCCCCACCACAGGGAGGTGGAGGTGAGAGCAGCAGTGGTCAGAAGAGAGATATGAGCAAAGTGAAGTGCTTTGTTTGTAAGAAGTTGGGGCACTATGTTGGACAATGTCCCAACAGGAAGAAGAAGAGAGGTGGTATCGCAGCTACAACAAAGGAGGCAGAGTTTCAGACACAGTTCGAGAGAGAGTGTACTTTCCTCATATGTTGCACTTCGGTTGAGACGACACCTAGTATCTGGTATATTGATAGCGAGGCTTCGAGCCATATGACTGGAGTCAGAGAGCATTTGACTTATCTCAGAGACACAGAGGTTAGGATGGAGATTGCTCTTGGAGATGACTCCTTGGTTAGAGTTGCTGGGATTGGCATTATTACCTTTCGAAGAGATGGCATGCCACCTATATCGTTCAGGGACATTCTCTATATCCCTAGGCTGAAGAAGAATTTGATTCCAGTTTCTGCCCTCCAGGATAGAGGTCTTGAGGTGACCTTCAGGGGAACCGAGGTACTCATTCACCCTAAGGGGTCCTCGCTTGCCTCAGGACACGTGATTGGAGTGAGGGATGGGAAACTGTTCAGATTGCTTTTTCAGCCTCTTCATGCATTGGCAGTGAGCAACGACAGCAGCAGACAGACATGTGAGTTATGGCATCGTAGGATGGCCCATCTACATCATGGAGCTCTCAGAGGACTGAGAGAGGTTGTGATCGGAGTGCCACAGATCAGTACAGAGCATCAGGATATATGCAGAGGGTGTGCGCTTGGTAAGTTTACCAAGGCCTCGTTCCCCAGCAGTGACACCAGGTCTGCTGGGATACTGGATTTAATACACATGGATGTGTGTGGGCCCATGACTCAGAAGTCCTTGGGTGGTTGTGAGTACTATCTCACATTCATTGATGACTACTCAACGAATACTTGGATCTATTTCCTGAAGACCAAGAGTGAGGTCTTCAAATGGTTCCAAGAGTTCAGAGCTCTTGAGGAGAACCAATCTGGAAAGAGGATCAAAGTCTTGCAGTCGGATAACGGGGGTCAGTATTCCTCCAGACAGTTTGTAGACTTCTGTGCCCAGCATGGCATTAGAAGACAGATGACCGTACCATACAACCCCCAGCAGAATGGGGTTGCCGAGAGGAAGAACCGGGCTATCACCGATGCAGCAAGACCCATGTTGCATGATCAGAGTTTGCCTTTGTACTTATGGGCAAAGGCGAGTGCTACTGCAGTTTACCTGCAGAACAGGAGCCCCCACAGGATATTGGGGAAGATGACTCATGAGGAGGCCTTCACTGGTAGGAGGCCCGATGTTGAGCACATCGGGATCTTTGGGTGCTTGACCTTCTCTCATGTCCCCTCAGAGAAGAGGACAAAGCTAGACCCCACAGCCCAGCAGGGGATTCTAGTTGGATACTCAAAGGTGTCCAAAGCTTATCGTATCTACATTCCATCACTTAGGAGAGTGGTGGTGAGCAGAGATGTCAGATTTGAGGAGGATAGGGCTTTTCAGAGATCTCTTGAGTCGAGAGTCAATGTTGAGGATGATGGAGAGGCACCGATTGATGTCTCAGAGGGAGCACAGCCTCAAGTTTCAAGTACGCCAGTATCAGGGGTGACTGGTCCACCCAGGACAACTTCAATTTCAGAGTTGTCCAGACAGAGGGTTGGTGCAGGGGCTTCAAAGCATCAGAGATTGATGAGGAGGAGCGGCAGGGCACCATGGAGGCTTGAGCCTCACTTGGCCACGGAGACTGGCAAATCAAATTTTGGTTCCACTTCAGGTGGAAGCTACTTGGCGAGAGGCCAAGTTGAGGATCTTGGTGAGATGTCGAGATCTAGGTGCTCTTGGTGAGATACCAAGAGCGGGAGACTCTTGGTGAGATGCCAAGAGAGTGACTCTTGGTGAGATTCCATGAGTAGTGACCGTTGGCAAGATGCCAGGAGGTAGAAATCCTTGGTGGGAGACCAAGGTGGAGATCTTTGGTTTGATACCGAGATCTAGGTGATCTTGGATAGGTGGAAAGACACTTCCATCTATAGATCACACAGATTGAGCAGATTTGTCTCGGACTACTTTCATTGATCAGGGTACAGCCATTCTCACCGAGTATTTGCCAGTAGGCAACCATGTCCACTGCAGGGATGAGATTGGGGGTGAAGGGCACTTTCCTCGGTAAGAGGGAGTGTTGAGATTTGGGTACCTTGGAAAGTGGTACCCATGTGTTTGTGAGCTCCTAAACACATGTGGGAAGTACTATGTACTTTGTGCCTTATACTTTATGTCTAATTTCACTTTGACTTAAGAGATTTAAGTCAAAAGTGAAATTTGATCATCTATGCTTAAAATGACTATTAATTCACTTTGTGGGTGAATTAGGAGACATAAAGTGAACTTAGGGAACTTAACCCAAAGTGGGTTTGAGAGTGAGATTATTGTGGGATGATCTCAACCTTTGATTAGACTTGAGATGGGATGATCTCAACGGTCTATCTTTTAAGTTTCCTTATGGAGGTTCAAGAGGGGCGCAAAGGGCAAGGAGGAGCTCATTCCTTCATTTGTTCACTTGGAGAGTTTGAGAGAAAGCATGATGATGAGGTTTCAGGCATTGGATGAGGCTAGCTTGGGCGCTCCCTTCTATGGAGATAGCCAGCAGGCTTAGGGCCTCGTTTATTTATTGAGGAGCTTCCAATTCTGAGGAGGGCGCACTTGGTGAGGAGGGCGCATCATCAGTGGGGAGGTCTTAGAGAGCTCA
>ML800342.1:29568-40066 GCA_009831015.1 Picea engelmannii | reverse complement strand
TCTCTTTCTTTATGATATTTTTGGCATTTTCTAGGAGTCACATTTGCACTCCCACATTGTACCCAATGCCCATACATGATGTAGTTTTCAGTCCCATTGACCTACTTTTCTGGTCATGCATTGGACATTCATAAAATTATCTCATCTTATCTTATCTTATTGGTCTCATGTTAGACTGTTGTGTTAGCCCCAAATGTTAGCTCAATCGATTGAACCATTTGTCCAAGGCATGTTACCGATGGAGAGGCCATAGGTCACCAGTTCCAATCCGATTGAGTCCTCAAGGTTATTAGCTGTTATTGTGGTTAATGGTTGAGATGCCCTCCATCCCTGTATTCTTGGGAAAAGGGAGGGATCCCACAAGATTTTCCTTGGAGAAAAAATAGACAGCTATGTTGATAATATCATAATGCTATTATCTATGTTCATATAAATTCTTATTCTGGTATCCCATTAATTAAGTCATGTGCACACACATACTTTCCATTTACTATGTTTTACATGGATTAATCTACCTACTCTACTATAAAAAGCGTGAAAATTACAAGAAGAGCTCAACCTAGAGAGACCATTTAATCAGTACACTGGAAACCATCAGTTATTAAACAGCAATATGCCCAACACCAAACCCCTAGGCAGAATAACTCAACCGGAAGACATCATTTGATATTCAACACTCACCACTCGGACTAGGGCTCCCAAAGTCATGGCTCCAACCAATAACTTGGGACTAAAAGCTATGCTTCCACTTCTTTTTCTTAGAGTGGACAATGACTTGATTTAAAGGTTTGCTGCTGTTAATCTAATTTAATATATCCGAAAATAGTTGATGTCATTACTTGGAGATATATCTCTATGCACAATCAACATGGACAAAAGACATTCGTGGAACAACATATTTCTGGTTCCTCTCTAATTCATATAAAGTCTTAAGGGCCAATATTCACCGTTTGGCCTAATTCTTTAGTTCCAAAACCTACTCACCAAATCAAAATGGATATCGACTCAAATTTTTATAGCATTAAATTATTTTACATAAAAGACTAGCCAACTTTTCCCCTAAAACATAAAATATCTTTTAAAGTTTGAAAAATAATACAAAATTCTTTCCAAACATTTCGATATTTGTCGTTGATATTTTGAGAAATATAAAGCTTTGCAAAGGTTTCTAAACATGGAAAAATAGGGTTCTTTGAGATCTTTCCTGCTCTAAATTTAAATAAATCACACTTCCATGGACCATAAGGTCAAAACATGAAAAACTTATAATGTAGAGGGGCCCAAAAAATAGATTCACCATGGCTGTGCTTTTACTTTGTTTTCTAATTTTTAAAGGGATAAAACTGATGTTGGCTTAAAAATATGTTTCTACTACGTTTTCTTAGATCAACCTGACTTGAAGGTTTGTTGCACTTAATCTAATTTAATCTATCCAAAAACAGTTATTGTTATTCCTGGATATATATCTCCCTGCATAATCAACCGATAGAAAACACATTCATGGACAGAAGATTTCCTTGTTCCACTCTAAATTCAAATTAATTCACAGCTCCCTGGGTAATAAGGTCGAATTTAGATTAATGCACACTTCCACGGGCCATAAGGTCAAAATTTAGAGTAATTCACACTTCAATGTGTCATAAGGTCAACTTTTGAAAAACATAAAATGCAGACAGTATTATTCCCTTGATCAAAATGTAGTAATTATAGCCATTAAAAAAACAAAATAAAAGAACTTACGCTGGTGTATCTGAGCCTCCAGTCTTGTATTCTCCGCAATTGTTGATTCTTCCAGTTTCCGGTTCCGTTCTCTTTCCTCCTCCAATTCGGCCTTCAATTTGCTGACTTGTTCATCATTCGTTGAAATTGCATTTGCATTATCGGAAGAGGCGGCAAGGGCGGCTTCGGCCGCTGCAGCCCGGGATTCCGCAGCCTGAACCTTGGCTTGGAGCTCACTTTGCTGTTTCTTGAGATGCACCATTATTTTCTTCTTCATTGAAGCCATTTCGGCCACTAGCTTTGCATTTTCTTCCTCTAAAGCTGCCACTCTCGACGCCATTGTTAAACGACTCTGAACAATTTCCAGCAAATCTCTGCTAAAATTCTATAAATTTCATACAGATGTTCACCAATCCTTCCAAATTAGAGGAATATTTGAGAATGCCGGGGCAGATCCGAGGCAAATGCGGCTCTTCCTTACATTTTTTTTTGTAGATCGAGATTCTTGTAGCGTACAGCGTAAAGGATGACCACGTTGTGAACGTCTGGACTTTGCCCCGCGGTTTAAGTGAATTCTGCACTGCACCCTCGTCTTGTTGTCGGTTGTTTGTACGGGAGGTTTGTATGAGATTCGACCCTGTGACCAATGGTGCTTTGCAAGTTCTAGCGCCTTCCGTTACACGTCGACCAAAGTGTCCAGATCAGGCGGAGGCACCGATAAAAGAAAAGGACCTACATGGTAGGTTATGTTTTTGCTCTTAAATATACTGCATGTGATGTGTTCCACGGATTTCATATAAGAACATATGTTATGTTCTTTTCGTGGAGGTTACAATTTTACATCTAGAGATGGTAGGATATATCTATTTATTTTTATTTTTTTAAGGTTACGGTCAAGCTAGACAACAAGGGTATGAGACCTCCTCCACCCAGCGATTTTACTTGTAAAGTCTACAGAAGTATACATACCCTACCCCCTCTAGATTTATATATCTTCATAAACTTTAGCAGGGTTTTTGGCTTGGAGTGTTTAACAATGAAACCGAGATCCACTAGGGGTGTCAATGAGACTCATTCGCAACATTACTCTTAGCCCATAATGCACCAAGGCAACATACATTCATGTGCTATGAGACCTTTAAGTTGACTCTCTCTACAAAGTGTTGCCCATAAATTTTCCAATACCAAATTCTTTTTGATGGCCTTGAATATTAGGGAAATTTTGATGGATAAGCACATAATCTGTCCACAAGAAGGAACATGTTCTCAATGGTATTAAGAGTGAGCAGTGTGATACAATCCTGCATCCTTCCTTGGATTAAGTATGATAAGTAAATTCAAACTAGTAACATTCTAATGTGGATACCATGGCTCATCGTGGATCTAAATCAAATAGTTAAAAGTATGAATAAATGTGTCATGGACTTATGCTCCTAGCTATTAGTGAGTTAGTATTAATAAAAGCTCTATTGTTGGTTCTAGTCATCATAGTTATATGCATTAAAGTGCCATCCTTCCATCCCATCAAATGTAGCATGCACTGAAACACTACTTATAAAAATTATTTTAGCGAGGAACGGATATTATTCGTATGTATTCATCCTTGCAAGGCATCTTTGGAAGGCTCCTAACACATCCGTTCATTACTTCTTATTACATTCATTACTTTCCATTTTTCATCTTTTTTGTACCAAGACGAACTATTTAATTGCCTTTCATGATGAAGAGAGATTCGAATCTCTCTAGACCCGGGGAAAGGGGTCATACTTTAAATATCAAAGTGGTACGAAAGAAGAAATTGGATACATGAGTTAGAGGATAGAATATCCCTAGCCCCAAGAAAAGGGGATGACCTTCAAGCCCTGCAATATATCATATCAGAGAAAGGGGCAGTTGTATTACAATCGAGACATGCAATCTCCTTATTTTGTAGATATGCTTAATTATTTTTTCAGAAATTGAAGAATATCACACTTCCTTCAAACATAATCATCTTGGAGTTGTATATGTTTTTTGCATAAATGGAAAGCATGAGTAGCAAGAGGAACCCTGAGATAGCAAATGAGGGAAGAAAGTAGTATAATCATATTTATTCTCTTAAAAGAAAAGTCCTCCTTCTCCAAACAAGCTTCTCATTTTCGTTGTTTATTTACGGGGAATAAATATGGGTAAAGATTAACCCTTCCTTCAAAGGGAGGGATAGTTGGTCCTAGTCTTGAGCATTGTGTAAGGTCTCTTACCAGGTGAAAATTAACAAGGCTTATTGTTGTGCATTCTCATTCCTGGGGAAGCAAACCTTTTAGTTAGGACCTTATGCAAAACTAAGGCAAATGACCTTACCTTCATTATCACTTTGAGGGGAACAAATATAGGGATAACCCAAACCTAAATCTGAGGGAGGATCTAGCTAATTCTCATTGCCCAACTCTAAGAACACTTATCAAAGGATAACTCTCTTTAGGAGGATTTTGGATACACAATGGCAAATATGCAATTTTATTACCAATGGTTTGGAACTCTACCACAAAAGACATGAATCTATGCAAAGGGAGAATGAGATTATGCTATTATTCCTTGTAGAATTAGAGAAACACTTTAAAATAATAAATGAGTCCACCTAATAATCAACACAAAGATATGAAATATATTTAAGGTAGTGCAACACCATCAATTACTCCTTGTGAAAGGAGTCACTCCACAAGTTGTGCTTGCTACAATACAAAATCCAACATGCATGTGTATATATATTGTCTCATGAGTATTGTTAGGGGCCTATGTCAACTACCCCTCATTATTACATTGCATAAATTATTGCCCACCAACTACTTAGTGGGCCTTACTTACTGAGTGGCCCATTGCATTAATTAATGAGTTCACACTTCAACATCTGAATGGGATTTATTCCATGAGTATGACCACACAATATTAGGAAAGCACCAATTAGAAAAGGTTTCTAGTTTTACAAGTTTGGGCAAAATTATCAAAAGAACCTCCACTAATGAAAACGAAGGTTTAAGCAAAAGTTCACTATAACTAAAAATGATGGGCGAACGAATATTTTATCAATGGTTTTCTTACCAATGCACTTACGACAGTAAGGCACACCAATGCACCACTACTTGATACATGCCAGTGCATATTATTTATTATAAAGCATCGGAGCTTTATATATGATTGAACATCGTTGTGTATATATCATTGTGCACCATGAAGTCTTGGTAACAATAACACAATGATAATAATAATGACAATGGTGATGGTATCCTTGAAGGGAACAATGTTGATGTTGTATTTAGGAGCACATGTATCGTGCATTGATGCATGCTACAATCTCATGCATTTGGTGGTTGTTATAATCTCATGCATCTAGTGCATTTATTTAAATAGAATACCCCGGTGTGTAACAATGAGAGAGGCACACCGATTAGTAAAATCCTTAAGACGTACTGGTGCATAACAATTATTTAACGTAACAATGCATAAACATGTATAAAATGCATCGGGGCATACAACATATTCTTTCCATTATATCTCTCATAATTATGTAAAATCTTTTGCCCCTAACATTAACTTCCATCACCACTCCAAATGAAATAAAGACCGATTCATTATCATTTACATCCTTTGTAATTTGTTTCTTCTTATAAGTGCCTTATGTTTCCTCCCTATTGTTCCTTACACAACATTCAATATATGTAAAATCAAATGTTTGAAACATGTTAGCTATTATTGTTAAGAAGTACATTATTAATAAAAAGTTAAAGAAAAACTCCATGTTGATCACCTTTTGATCCACCTAATTCCCTTGTTTCCCTTGTTTGCAACATTATCATAAAGCTTTTACACTCTTTTCCACTCAAACCAAGAACAATCTTATGGCGTTTCTTGAAGTTTTTGCTCTACATGACATGCCTTAACCAATACAAATCATTCAAGCCTACTGACAATTCAAATATATCACTTTTATATTAAAACTTCAAATAACTTACTATGTTCTCTTATTGGGACATGCTTTCCTTCCACTCATTCCTATAAGTTTTTTCCATTGATCTTCTATCAATGAAAGACCCGCATAATGGAATATGCAAATTATGAAATATGTTTTACAAAGTAAGTAAATAATTTCAGCCTAAAAAAATTTGTAGGTTAAGTAGTGCATTGTATACATTATTATGCATTGGTGCATGTATGTCTGTAGGGAGGACAGTGTACTCTAATGCATAACTACACAAATCACACACTAATACACTTGTAGGTTTTTGTGCCAAGTAGTGTGTTCTTCAGTACTAAACACACTAGTGTGTATCTATTTTATAATGCACAATGCAAAACCCAAAAACTTGAAAAAAAACAAAACGATAGGGACAGGTTCCGAAATCTAGGACACAAAAGGCCCCAATCTGTTAAAATATTATCTACATCAAAATAACCATTAAGACCAACAAATACATGAAGCCCCAAAAACAAATAGCATCTTGAAAGTATAAATAAACTACCCTTGCTATTAGGATTTGTAGCATTGAAGGTGAGTTTGAAACCCTTCTATTTTGTTGAAATGAATGGTAAATATGAATACAAATAAACAAAATTTCGGGAATTTGTGAAACAATTAAGGAAGAATTTGTTAAGATGAAGAATAAAGTTACATACTATAATTTTTTCATCTGCAGAGTTGTATACAACCCACAATGATCCCTTACAAATTCTACTCTTAATAAATTATATCCACTCTAATCTCTTGGTAAATGTCTCTTGCAGAAGTCTCCGCTCTAACTTTCAACGTAACTATGAATTAGGGTTTTTTAAACTCATTTTTACAAAATAAAAATCCCTAGTTTTTTTTGTTTCATTATTGGGTGCATTGATGGAAAAAGTTCTATTTGTTTTTTGTTTTTAACTTTTTCAACATGTGGTGTGCATGCCAATTTTAAGCATGTCGGTGTGCTATATTGCTATAAATGAACCAAAGTAATAGTTCTCGGCAAAAATGGCAGTGCAAGCCTCCACAAATAGTACTTTGTGAAGGTTTTCCTTTAAGAAGGTTTTAACATAGGTAATTTTCTCGTGCACTTTAAAGTTAAACACACCAATGCACCTACGTAAACTAGGTGCACCAACTACTTAGAAAAAGGCCTTCGATATTTTGTTTGAAGTTAGAATGTTACATGCTTCTCAAACATTATTTTATGGTACATGTATTGATTGTGGTTTGGGCTCAAATGCAAAGGAAAAAGTGATAATATCAAATGGTTGATTATTCAGATTCCTCATTCCACATCATTCCAAGTTTACCAAGTTCTCTCTTTTCCTTTGCATTAAGTCTGGATTTTATTTATATTTTGATTATCTAATTAAATACATGCCACCTTTGCACATGCATTTAAATAGTTGTGCATTTAATATATGTAGGATCCCAATTAAATATGAAGTTTGGATGCGTAGGATATTCCACTAGTACAAAAATGCCACGAGCTCTTATTCAAAGCAAGATACTATGTGAAATTGTTAGATGAAAATGAAGAACCATTTTACCCTGCACACTGTAACATGTCATCATCCAGCAACCATCCTCAACCAATGGTACTTCACCATGAAATAGAACACTTTTACGAGGGTGAACTCTCAGCATGTCAAGATGTCCCTTTATGTTAATGATAGACTACCCAAAGTTGACGATCTAATACCTCCCATTATGATTAAGGATCCAATATACAATATAGAAAAAACATGTAGAATACATGCTCCTTTTTTGAAAAGTTGGAAGCCAAATCAACTACGCTTTGTTTGAAATTGAATAACCCATATCCTTATATTGAGTCAACTGAGAGTTATAATGAGACAAATTATGACAACAATACTACCCAAAACATCTCTACTAGGAAATCCAAAAAATTGTACAAGATGAGAAACAATGTCCAAGTACACACCAAGGTTGGTTCAAATGTTGGAGGGTGGCAATGACTTCTCTCTTCATGTCCACTTGAAACCTAAATACCAAACCTATCACAATTGTGCTTTGTTCGACACTTGGTCATCTTCCAAGTATGTGTCCGATGTTGGGACCAAATTCTCCTTTTGTGGTAATAATTACATAATTTTCAATTGTAAAATAGATGTTGCAAAATTTGGATTGTTTATCCTTTAACATGTATTCTCTCCTCCCAAATAGTGACTAGCACTTATGCCATTTTTGGATCTTCTTTATAGTCGATTTGATTGCTTTAATATTGTTAGATACAAACATAACATTTCCATGTATAATATGCTCATGAACAATTATGCTTCCAAAAACTTTTATAGGAATAAATTCTTATATACCGATGGGTGTCCATCCACCGAAGGAAATATTGCAGGGATAATAAATAGTTATAGGTGCTCATTGTTGTGTGCAAATTGTATGTTTGGGGAACACTCCAATCACAAATTATTTTTGAAGAGGAAGGCATCCAAATTTGTTTTTTTGCATACAATAAGTATTATGTCTCTTGGTGTCAAGTTGTTAATAAACTATAACTTTTGTAGATCATTGATCGTCTTAGCTTTTGGGGTCACTCTGAAATTGCTTTCACCTTGATAGGAGAGTGTCAAGTCCCCTAGCCCCTTAGCAATGCTTAATGGATGCATGGATGGCCCGATTTGGCTGGATGTCTCACCTTGGTTAGAGTGTTAGCATGATCCCCTTTCCTAGGAGTTTGTTACCCTAATCTACACGATGACTAACCCATTGGGTGCACAAAATGGGGGATTCAACTACTCGATCAAGGGAGGTACCTACCTAGGAGGAAGAGTGATGGGCACTTGGAGAAGGGAACTTAGCCCTTGGAGCTTGGAACCACGTGATATATACCTTGGAGGTTAGACACTTGACTTGAGGATGATTGGGTCGAGGAGCATACTTTGTGAACATTGGCAATGGACCTAGGCATATGTGTTGAGGAGGAGCATTACATATTTGTGACCACATTGGCACACATGAGAGTGGCATTGGCAACATGAGAGGGCATGTAGCACACAACTAGAGGAGGAACATATTGCATGAGGATGTTGTATGGGGGACCAGCATGGAAGAGGGAGCATTGAACCAATACCTTATTAGAGAGTGCACCATCTTAGAGGAGGCGCATTGAGCTCACAAAGGAACATGCTTGGATGACATTTCACTTTGGGGGTTGGATAAAACCTAGTTTGGCACATTTACATCCTTATATTATAGAGCACTCCATGTGGGGTTGCCTCGTTGGTTACTTTCATGGCTTTATGTCCTTGTTTTGTGTTAGCCTCCCTCACCTACTTTGTATAAAGATCGAGGAGAGGGTACTTGTATTCACTATTATAATTGCACTCTATCTTTGTACTTGTTTTTGAGACATTAGGGTTAATGAGGAAACCCTGGGAGAGAGATGTCTTGGAGGGAGCAAGATGTCAGGGTTCTATAATATTCCCAAGCAGGAATGCTAGGAACTTAGGTTGATTTTATGAACTATTTGTGTTTTTGCAGGTTTTACTTCTCAAAATTGCGTTGGGTGGAGTTGATTGAGATTTATAGCAGATGCATCATGATTATAGCACAACAATACATGGATATAACAAGATACAAGAATTATAACACAAGAGAATGCTCAATAACTTCATATCTGACCTTTATTTAGATAATAAGTTGACCTCCATAATGGGATCCATAGATCTGGAACAAAATAGATAAGATATGGAAGTTGGGGCTGAATATGCCTCCAATATACAAAATAAGTGAAAATGAAACCCTCCAAGTCCTCCAATAGCAGCATGCAAAGATGAACAAGATCAATTTCTTTCCCTTCTGAACTTATACACCCAGATCTCGCTGAGTTGCGCACTCCCTGACTCAGAAACCTTTATCAAAGTCACTTCAATAATATAACATTAAGTTCCTCGGTGACACTTTAGCACCTCCTAACCCCCTTTCACCCATGGGACTATAGTCTAGAGGGGTGGCTAGACTACTAAGTCCTTAATGTTCTTTTCAAGGAGAGGGTAACATTACAGGTTCACGAGGAAAGACCCTAAAAGCATGACACTAGTGTCCACGAGGAAACACTAGGAGATAACAACGATAGAGAGTCGTCTTGGATGTTCATGGAGATATCGCTCTTTTGTGATGCTAGGGATTTTGCTTGTGGAGTTAGTGTTTTCTCTTGTGATTCTAGGATTTGGGTTATGTATGTAGTAAACCATAAAGAAGAACATGGCATTGAAGATGATGATGGTTTTTATGGCTCTTATTGTAGTGCCAGGGTTTTTACCTTATTAGAAGACATGGAGAGTGGAGCTAATGCCTTGCATGATTCTGGAGTCTTATTTATTGTGGGATGTAACGCTAGGGAAGGATAATGGAGAGATAAGCTTGATGAGTCTTGAGATTGGTGTGATGTCTTGCTTAGAAGAAGACTCGATTATTGTACCTTTGGTGTTCCATGGAGGCCTTGGTGCTTGTGTTGATGCAAGAGTTAAAGACCTAAGGTTTGAGGACACAAACCTTGGGATGAACATGTAGATTTGGAGGTTAGTGCTAGAGTTATCTTGCCATGTATTTGTGTGATGCAACATGGCTAGGGTGGAGAGGTTGTGTGATACAAGCTAGTTGAAGCCAAAAAGGACTTGTCGATGTTGATGTAAGTTTATTATGGATCTTTGGTGGTGGCCAGGTTTTCATGGTTTTTTCTATCTAGGGTTTGGAGAGTTAAAGATTGTACCAACTTTGTGATAAAGTTGTAGTATGTACATGTACTTAATTTCCCCCCTC
>ML800342.1:2885-24560 GCA_009831015.1 Picea engelmannii | reverse complement strand
ATGATTTGTCTTCTACCAGTATTTTCTGAATCAGATTTTAATTCATGGTTTGACTCCTTGTCTTTAATATTGACCACCAATGATTATTTTGAGTGAGATTCATCGGTGTTGTGCCAATGTGTTTTGTGGAAATTGCACCATTTTCCAGTGTCCTTCTTCGTCTTTCTGTTACCCTTCTTTTCCTATGGCTTGGACTGTTTTTCTGAAAGATGGGTGTTAGGGCCATCTTTACCATACTTTGGTTGTTGCGGATTTGCAGACCCAAACTCCCGCTTGTTCTGGTGCTTAAATTTCTGCTCTATTTTAACAACATATCGATAAGTAGTGTTATGAGGAAAATCTCTCTATGGCTAGGGGCAAACCACAATAGACGGAAATGACTACATAAATAAACTCTAATCTCAGGTATGCTATATAAACAAATATGCTAGCAAGACAAGATAAAAGGCCTACCTCGTCCAGATGTTCGATGAAGTCCATCGTTGAACACTTGACTCAAAGCAATACACCTGCAACTTGTCCTAAAAAACCAAGAAACACAAGCATTATGGTGATAATATATAATGTTAGCACATTCAATAGCATAATCCATCAACATTCATAACAAATATACCCATGGAACAACAATTCATATATTTGTAAGATATTAATTGGACGAGAAAAGAGTATTTCTATTAAAATGTAATCAACATAAGTGAATGAATTACAACTTCTGTGTTGGCACGGTTAAGAACCGAGAAACTAAGTCCCTTCCAGCAAGGTCTCCACCACTTCAATCCTCCACCAAAGGAAAGCTCATATAAGAGAGACAATGAGGTTCTCAATCAAGTAGGGAAGAGCTTGGGGGTTGAACAATGTGTTCAAACTTAAAAGGACAAAGGGATGCAGACTCAATATGAAGTGAATAATTTCTCTAGAGTAACTTTTCTCTCAAAGTTGAATTCTTCTACTCTTTTCCATAGCTCGGATTTGGCCCATTTGTAGCCTTCAAGTGGAACTGAAGGTTTGAGTCAAAATGATTCCAATATATGGAAGGTCGAGGATCATGGATCTCCTGACGTGACATGGAAACCCGACACCATTTTTTAATTTTGGGCAGAAATCCTGATGTATGCTAGCTGTAGTGGTGCAACCTACATATATGCATGCTGTATAGCTGTTAGGGCACGTGTATGTGGAAAAATAATGTTTTTAGCTCTGGGATTTGCGAAAAGGGACTTCAAGTCTGCATAGGGAAATGGAAAAAGGCCTTATGTGCAAGTTTTCATAGGGTGAGACAAATCTTTCTATAACAGATGCCACCCTAATGTGTGAGGTTAGAGGAGTATCTGTGATGGTTGAAATACATTATATGACCCAGAAGTGGAGTAATGGGGACCCAACTTGAACAACTAGTTCCTCATTACAATATTTATTGACTTTGCACACATGGCTGCCAATTTGAATTACACTGTAGATCCATGTGAAAATATACCAAACAACTTTCCATGGCCATGAATAAGCAATACAAAGGTGGCTACATGCCAAAGGTTGTCATAGTCACGAACAAGGCCCAGTAAAACCAGTCTCAAAATAAAATTGAAGATATTTGTATACAATGGAGTACAATCTGATCTCCCATGATCACTAAGGTCACATAGGTACCGGTCCAATGAAAGGTAGCAACAACTCAGGAAAGTTGCGACTATGAACTGATGTCTTCAAGTCTTCTACACAATTCACCAAAGGTGCAAGTCTACATCATGCGAATAAAGGAGTTGAGGTCAAACATGATGAGACTTTGTTTGCTTACCGGTCATTGAGGTATACCGTTAACAAATGCGAGATAACCTATCGATAATGAAAGCAGGTATCAAGGCACCGAGTACATTCTTACAAGTGTGAAAAAAGGAGTCGGGGTTGAACACTTGAAGAATCCGTCTATCAGGAGACATTGATGTATTACCAATTGTCGATGGCAAGAGAATCTACCACTAATGAATGCAAGCCTCTAGGTACTCATAAGACTTTAGGTCTCATCTCCAAAATAGATGAGTTGAAGTTGATGGAAGGAGATGAGCTGAAGTCAATGGAAGGAGAGCCTCTGAAAGGAGAGCATTAAGGCATCTCTCATTATTCAACACGAGGTATAAAGCATGAGCTTGATGATTTAGAGGAACTCGAACGAAGAACATGTTCACGAACCAACGAACCTGTGTGTCTTTCGCGTGTGCCTGATGAAAGCAATACACGAGAAAGACCCTCTGAATAGCAACCAATAAGGAAAAATTTTGACAAAGGCAAGGAAACCACCAATAGGGATAATGGCATCCAAGACGCTGCATGAATCCAAATGTGTGAATAGATGTTTTGCCATCGAACACAAGGGAAACCACCTAGTCAACGACTAATGATGACATGTCGATTGTAGGGTTCGAGGTTACCTACCAATGAGGAAAGTAGAACCAAGGTGCACAATAAGACTACAACTTCATGTGATTCTTAGACACACTGAGGGTATGGCCAACATGCAAAGTCAAGAGTTCTGAGGAATGGTCGACACAAGTTGATAGACATCCTTTGAACAAGAGAACGAGACACATGGAAGACGCTGGCAACATAGACTCAATGATGAAACTTTGAGATGTAGTAGGCATCAATCAAACTCTC
This sequence comes from Picea engelmannii, assembly GCA_009831015.1. Classification (NCBI taxonomy): domain Eukaryota; kingdom Viridiplantae; phylum Streptophyta; class Pinopsida; order Pinales; family Pinaceae; genus Picea; species Picea engelmannii. The sequence continues at coordinate 21,911 of ML800342.1, read as the reverse complement.
CATAGGGTCTGGAAGAGTAACCAGCCAAGGGAGTAAACTCTCTATAACAAGCTCAGTTTCCCAAGGTCATGCTAAACCCAAAATTTTGATGACAAGTGGACTAAAAAATTTTGTGTTATGTTCAAAGGTGACACGACTACTGCCAATATAAGATAATATTCCCTTCCCGCCCGTCTTTTTTTGTTTTTTCATAGTCAAATGAATGTTATGATACAGAGGAGGAAACAAGTGTCGCAAGTAAGAAAAACTAGTTCCAGCAGTGGAACATACCTATGCTCAATGCAAGGAGATGCATGCGAGAGATGGACACTCGGGGGAATATTTCCTCCTGGGTATAGGGTGTCAAGCTGCAAAGGATATAAACAAGGCTCGGTTTGGCTGATGATGCAAATTGCTGAGGTGAGAGGCTTATAACACAAAAGCGAGAACTGACAATAGGCTCAATACTGCAAGCAAGGGCATGAGATGCAATTACAACTTAACGCCAAAAAAATGTCCTTTTTCGTAATCTTAGTCTACTTGGTTTGAAAAAGGGATAAACTTGCACCAAATAGACGTCCTTTCAAATCCAATTTATGAGTGTGAAAGAGACAAGTTTACTCGGCAATCTTTTCACTTTTTGAAACGAGTTGGAAAAGAGCTTAAATCAAACTCGCTTGGGAGTCCTCTAGGTATAGGTCAGCATGTTTATGAGTAAGAAATGAGGTTCAACCATAAAGTCATTTATTAGCTATAAGGGACTCCCGGTCCTACGGACAAAAATCTTTGCATGGGCACTGAATGAAGCAGAGGATCTAACTAGAGTACCCATGTTTGGTAAGTCTCTACCATTCGATAACGACACTTCTAGTTTTAGATAGAAGGTTTCGTGTCGCTATAAAATGGGTTCATACCTAAGGCATATGAGCGACAGTCATAGGACGATGCAAATGTGCATGATGGATTGGATACCTATCCTATATGTTGGGTAACGAAAATACATGTCCAAAGTTACGAACGGGCAACATGGCGCTGAAAACCGCCAGAATCCCTGGATAAAACTACAAAAATCAACTCCATCCACTGTCGTATTAGTCCATTAGGCCAAAATACTGTCCGAAACTATGTAAAGTGGGTAAAAATTTCCTATAAATAGTAAAAAAAAACAATTTTACTATACCATTTGTATTTTTTACCCAAATAGTGGATTTTGGACAAAATTGCCTCCAAACTTCAACTAGTGATTGCAGGAGCTACGAGCGAGGGAATCGATGACCGTTTGGACTAGGTAACTCATCTTTCTCTCCTCTTTCTTTTCAGTGGATTAAATTTTGTAATTAGGTTCCATTTTAAAAGTTATTAAGGGCGCAATTTGAAAACTTAGGTGTACGCGGGCTACAGTTCATCGGGTCGCATATACGCAAGCTTATACATGACTATTCAAAATAACAACCAACATATAAGTAGCCCTATATGTGACTCTGTACACTACAACTCGCATATGTCCGTGAAAAATGTTTTTTTAGAGGTTGCTAACTCAAAAAAGGGTTTGTCTCTTGCAGGATGATGCTAGAGTGGAGAGAAAAAGAACATGAGGAGGTAGATGTTGTAGTGGAGAGAGATTCAGGGGCCTAAATGGCCTTAAAAAGATGTGGGCTATGCAAATTTTGGGTTCTCAAAGGCATGAGAGACCAAATGAGATTGCTATAGTTGCTCGTGGATTACTGGGATCCGGATAGTGAGAGCTTCAACCTTGATGGACAACCATTAAGGATTGAAGTCAATGACATCTATTTCTTGATGGGATTGTCACGTCGAGGTGAGGTGGTCAACCCCAAAGCTCAGGGAGCTAGGAGTGGCATGAAAATCGAGGAATACATAGTTGTTCATTGCATTCCAGGGATCGAGAAGGTCGGGAACCAACTCCCCATTAGAGCGATAAACAATATAAGTCTCAAGATTGTTGTCCTCATTTTGACACGGATCACAGGATCGACCTCTTTGCACCAGGCTTTGAGGCCACTTATGTTCTACTCAGTGGAGTGCTTGAGACCCACGGTGTACGAATGGTGCACCTCACTACTAGCACATGAAGAGCCAGTTGACAGAATGCAAACAAGGTAGTAAAAGAAACTCCGGGTTCGCTTCTATCCTTTGTAGCTTTTTCTTCGAGCGGGTTCTAGGCTTGGGGCCTAGAGTTGAGATTATTCTGCGTGGACCTCATTATCCAACCATCGCATGGTGGACCAAGGTGATGAGGTGGCAGGGGGGAGGTAGGGTGCCAACACCCTACAACGATGACTTCTTTTTCTGCTGACAGGTGATAGTTTTGGATGACTACCCTTCCGCAGGGATTGACTTCAGAGGAGATCCTGACATGCCATTACCACCAGGGTCCACCTACGGAGACATAGGTATGTCACAGTTTTTTAAATATTTCATTTTTTCTTGTTTTGGTATATGGAGACACAAATATTTTTGGATGATGTTAAGTACTAATTAAACATGTATGTGACACAAATGTAGGTCCACGACGCCCGAACGGACTTCCACGACATCGTCGGAGGCACCGAGGAGACGAGGCAATGGGAGGGGATGCAAAGAGAGTCCTTCAAAACGTGCAGGGCAACCTATCTCTTTTGACACAGAGGATTCCTATGGTTCAGGTGGAGGATTTGTCGGAGGCTATGTAGCGGCAGGTGGTAGGTGTGCCCTGTGCATGGGTATGACTCTTTCGACGTCTTGCAAACACCATACTTTGCTATCATGACACTCATCCGGTGCCACAGGCGTAGATGTCATGACTATTGTATGATCAGTTGTATATGTATATTGAGGGTATTAGCCCCAATTTTGTACTATAAAAATCATATTTTTTGAAGTATATATAAAAACATGGTTCTTCAGCTTTACTTATGTTACAAATGCCAATCTAAAACAAAATTAGCATATGCATCGAATATGTAATAAGAACTTCTAGGTATGTGATGATAAGTAATAAAATCAAACTATCATTCCAAAAGTCGTACTCGTAGCAGAGTAGGGTCACACACACAGTAATTGTCGTTCAACTGAGATACTACTGACTGGGAGTTCAGGCGAATCTCTAGAGAGTGAATACGATGTGAAATGGCATCGTGCAAAAGTTCTATAACGATGTTGTATTTGGCCACATTATTCGTGGATGTCCCTAGGCATATGCCACCTAAAGACACTGGTAGACCCTTAGGTGAGTAAACAACCCAAGCAGTAGAAGCCAAGTTCCGTGTATGACGACTGGCCCCGTCTGCGAATCCTAAGTAAACTGAAGACCTCATTGACATCTGCCAACCAAGGGAAAACTCGATAAGCAAGTTGAATATAAAGATAAAGGGAAAATATATATACTCTAAATTACATTAGTATACAAAGAGTTACGCCCAAGCTTGGGGCTCAAGCGTAATATATTTTCAAATAGAGCCCATTCATGGGTTCAACCAACATGTTCCCTTCATAATCCTCTAATTCATAGGCTCCTTTTTCTAAGACACGTTGCACGATATAGGGACTGTGCCACATGGGTTTGAACTTGCCTACTCCCAGTGGTTCTTTGGCTTGATCATATAGAAGGACCAAGTCACCCTCGACGTACAACCGAGGACATAAAGACTTATCGTATTGGACCTTGACACGTCTTTTATTCGCTTCGATAGCCGTAGAGGCGTCTCGACGCTGCTCATCTAGACTCTCTAGGTGCACGAGGTGTTGTTCAAGATTGGAAGTGTTAGGTAGGAGTGCACCTGCCAATCTAAGAGAAGGGATTTCACATTCAAAAGGTAAGATTGAATCCAAACCATGTACAAACTGGAAAAGAGAAAAATCGATGGAAGTCTTGATCGAGGTTCAATATGCCCAAAGTGCGGGATATAGCATGATATGCCAGTTAGATTTGCTCTGGTTGACAATTTTCTGCAAAATGGTCTTGAGAGATTTGTTCACGACCTCTACTTGTCCATTTTCCTGGGGGTAGGAAGGGGAAGAATGGCCATGCTTAAACCCCAGTTTAGATGCTTTTTCTTCCATCATTTCATTCTGAAAGTGATTGCCATGATCAGTGACAATCTCACTCGAGATTCCAAACCTGGCCATAATTTCATTGAATACGAAGAAGGCAACAGTCTTCCCATCGGATTTAACTGTAGGCATGGCCTCGACCCACTTACTAAAGTAGTCAACAACCATGATAATGTGTTGATGCCCCCCAGTCGAAGTTGGGTTGCAATCGACAAAGTCCACCCGCCACTTGGTGAAGGGACCAACGATAATGACTGGATGGAGAGGGGCTGGATGCGAGCGCATTTTCTGAATCTATGGTCTGCGAAACCAGATATTCTGGGTTCGATCCCCAGTATGGTCGCCAATTATGTTAAGAGGAAAATATCTCTATGGCTAGGGGCAAACCACAACATACGTAAATGACTGCATAGATCAACTCTAATCTCAGGTATGCTATATAAACAAATATGCTATCAAGACAAGATAAAAGGTCTACCTCATCCAGACGTTAGATGAAGTCCACCGTTGAGCACTTGAATCAAAGCAATACACCTGCAACTTGCCCTCAACAACCAAGAAACGCAAGCATACGGTGATAATATATATTGTTAGCAGATTCAATAGAATAATCCATCAACATTCATAACAAATATTCCCATGGAACAACAATTCATATATTTGCAAGATATTAATTGGACAAGAAAAGAGTATTTCTATTAAAATGTAATCAACATAAGTGGATGAATTACAAACTTTTGTGGTGGCACGATTCAGAACCAAGAAACTAGGTCCCTTCTAGTTGGGCCTCCACCACTTCAATCCCCCACCAAAGCCAAGCTCATATGAGAGAGACAATGAGGTTATCAATCAAGTAGGTAAGAGCTTGGGGGCTGAACAATGTGTTCAGACTTAAAAGGACAAAGGGATGCAGACTCAATCTGAAGTGAATAATTTCTTCCGAGTAACTTTGCTCTGAAACTTGAATTCTTCTCCACTTTTCCATAGCTCGGATTTGGCCCATTTGTAGACTTCAAGTGGAACTGAAGGGTCAAGTTGGAACGTTTCCAGTATATGGAAGGTTAAGGATCATGGATCTCGTGATGTGACAAGGAAACCCAACACCACTTTTTAATTTTGGGCACAAATCCCGAAGTACGCGGGATGTAGTGGTGCAACCTGCGTATACGCATGTTGTGAAAAATAATGTTTTTAGCTCTGGGATTTGCAAAAATGGACTTCAAGTCTGCATAGGGAAATGGAAAAAGGCCTTCTGTGCAAGTTTGCATAGGGTGAGACAAATATTGCTATAACAAGTAGCATCGAGTGATGAGATGTCCAAAAAATCTGTTTTAGTTTGGATGTATCTATGTAGAGCCCTATAGTATTTTAGAACCAATTGTCGCTCGGAGTCTTTGATACCCAGCTTGGTGTGCAAGGTATGGAAGCTATTGGTGAAATCCGACACTTCTTGGCTCCTCTCTTGACACATCGTGGTCCATCTCATGTACTGGTCTTCATAGTTGCCAACAGGGTAATATTGTTCCTTGACCACATACACAAAAAAATCCCAAATGGGCTTGACCCCATATTTTCCAGACTCCTCTGTGGAAGTTTGCTCCCAGTAAGTTTCCCACTAATGTTTGACATGGGGGAGAGCCTTAAGGAGTGCGAAAGTGATCTTTTCCCCGTTGGAAAAATTGTGAACAAAGAAATAACTTTCTAGCAGGTTTGACCATTTGTCTAGGGCATCCACTTCTATCTGACCTTCAAATGCGGGAGTATCAAAATTTACCTGTACCTTGAAAGGATAGGTGCTTCCAAAGTGGTCGCTTGATGAATATGCGCCTACTGCTATCGGTAGGCGTTGAAGGATGTGGGAAAAATTCTCCATCATTTCATCCCTTCGTCGCGTGAGAGCTTGCTCAAGAAACAAATTGATAGAATGTTTTTTTTTCATGTCTTCCGCCATGGAGGGTTTCTTGGGCACGTAAGAGTGATTTTCCTCAAGAGAGACAAGCTCGAGACACAACTTGCTATACTCGGACCTCATCGGGGACATGCATTGAAAAATGATAAAGAGCAACCTATTTTGATACCACTAATTCAGATTATTTTTGGCACGAAATGAGAGCGTAGATATAACACAGAAATATACAGAGATATTGCAAGAGAGCCCAATAATATGATAGATTTATATCAGAGTTTAAACCATAAACACAAAGATACAGTAATACACAATATCTATTAATGAACAAAATGTACAAAACTGTAGAAATATAGAGTGAAAGACTCACTAGAATGGTGTGAGCTTATCTCTGAGAAGAGATGTGATGACTACTCACATTCTCAAGAAGATGATTTTTATAATGAGGCTCCAAGGCATTTTTAACATAAGGAAAACCCAAAACCCTAACCCCAAAAGATGAAAAGCCAACAATTTTGTGGACCACATTTTGGGTAGTTTGGTGTATAAACTTCCCGGGGGTGTAACTTTGGCATATGATCTCTTCGTGAGGCGCATGATAGCTCATTGGAAAGGTATCATCAGGGAGATTCATTTTGGGCGCTCAATAAAAGCCTTAGAATACCATTAAGGTGCTCAGTCCCCAAAAAAACTTTATTTAGGCCCTCAAAATGGCCCTGAAAGTTTAGGAATCGAAAAACTACTAAAAATAGTAAGTTGCCAGAAAACTGTTTTGAGCCAGTTGGAATAGGTGGGTGGCCACCGATATCCACCTGGGTGGGTGGCCACCGATATCCACCTGGATCATGTTTGGGTAATTTAATTATTGGATTTGATTTACATGTTATGATCCCTATGACTTATGAACCCCTGGGGGGCGTACTTGTTGTTGTTGCAGGACCTTACCTGGTGGATAGGTGCACATGAGGGAATGATTAGCTTGGACCTTCATAGGGCTCAAATCCCACCAATGGATGTTGAGACCCCAACCAAGGGGCATGAATGGGATTGAAAACTTGCACCGGGAGAAAGAAGGACGTTTCCTTTTAAGGCACCTTGACAGACCTAGACCCAGGGGATGTTGCTCCTTCCACATGGACGTTATCCCTTGAGGGCCTTGGATGTTATCATGGATACCCTATACGTCATCCATAACTGGTCTTATCATCTTGGACGACATTTATGAGGCATTGTCACATGTGGGCAGGGTTTCAGGCCTTTGGAGGCCCAAAGTTTCACCTTCCCTACCCAGTGTTCCATACTTGGGGCTCAACGTCACCCTAGAGGGGCATGACGTCACCCCTGGAGTGATTATTAGATGCAAATTAATTTTATTTTGTTTATATTTAATTTGTGTAAAAAATTGGCTAGGTCGGCCCAGTAATTATGAACTGAAATTAATTTTAGGTTAAATTTTGTATAAATAAGCAAAAAGTAACATTCATTTTCATCACAACTTTTCTTTGGAGATAATAGGTCTAAAATTTGCACCGTATTAGGGTAAGCCTTTTACTCAAAGAATTTAATTCACAAAGCTTACCTAACGACTCCACTGAGGGTGATTCCCTCTTTTCCTTTTGATGATCCCTAGAAGGATTATCTAGCGACTCCACTAATGAAAAAGCCAACCATGGCTTCTCAATGGGACCCAAGTATTTTTAAACCCTTAGATATGAGTGAAATTTCAGGTTACTGTTGAAAAATGCCTCTGAGGTATGAAAATTGGCTCCCTAGATTCACTGGTAATGATGGGGTTATAGCTGAAGATCACACGGATAATTTTTGGGCTTTCTTTCAGCTCCAACCTCTTGGCGATGATGCTAAATATTTGGCAATGAAACTTTTCTCTGCCACTGTTCATGGCAATTCTAGGAAATGGTATGACAGTCTTCCCGATGTGAGGATTACATCTATGGACCAATTATAAGAAACCTTTCTCGAGACATGGAATGTTAAAATAGAAAATATCCACATGCTGATAAAAGGACTCGAATACATAAAACAAACTAAGAACGAGACTGTCAAGGAATTCCAAACCAGGTTTGAGAATTTTCTACAACAAATTCCTATAAGCCATCATTCTTAAGACAAGTACCTTGTTTACCTCTATACCAATGCAATCTTAATGGAATTAGGATTTATCCACAATGAAAAAGGACTAAGAACAATCCAGGAAGCTTATCACGTGGCTATACAAATCGAGGCAAATATCTCCTTGTTTAAGGGAGAACACCTTTTTACTCTAGAAATCAAAGTTGATTACTTCAAAGATACCCCAGATACTCTTAGTCTAGAGAGATTAGTTTCCCTTGATATCTTTGTTAGTAAATTCTAGGAAAGAAGGGAACAAGTCATCGACCAAAAAGAAGTCGAGGAGAGGGATCCTAATGAAGGTTTCCAATCCCATGAGGAAGAGCAAGAATTTACTCATGCTTCTACCGAGGATAATCAGGACCTGGTTGAAGAGAGAGAGAGCTCGAAGATATCAAACATGATGATGAAGCATTAATGTGTGCTCTTCCAACTGATGAAGCCATCCAGGATCCATTTCCTCTTGCACAAGAAGAAGAGAATGAGGTTAGTCATTTTCCTTTTTAGGTTTTTGATGATACCTTTTTCTATGCTTCAGAAGGTGAAGAAGTAAGGAAATCCTTGGACAAACTAGACCCTCCATCTTGTGATAAAGGTGAAAATGTGATTGAAGAGGCGAGTCATGAGGACGAGGTACTAATGCTTTCTCATCCTTTTGATGAAGTCATCCAAGGCTTTGATGCTCCTGCACAGGAGAAAGTGAATACAGTAAATTGTTTCCATTTCCAAGATTTTGATGATGCTTTATTTTGTGATTTGGAAAGTGAAAAGGTGTTAGAGGATCCCTTGGATGTACTAAGCCCTTTATGTTATCATAAAGGTAATGACATGGTAGATAATATTGGGTGAGTTCATACATGTCGGGAAACGTAGATGTGATGTGATTGGGTATGATGGGGATCCCATTTACGACATTGAGGGTCATTTCCAAATGTTGCCTTTACAACTATCATATGAGGTTATTACTAATTTTGACATTTGGCAACAAGGAGATGATGTAGTTACACATGTTTTCCAAGCACCCAAGGGTGACCTAGTTCTATGTTCTCCTGATGATTTTCGGTCATACCTTGAGGATTTTGATGAGTATGCCTTTGAGGATTCAGATTTATTCTATGAAGAAGATTATCAACCAACGTTGTGCTTAGATCTTGATAAGGGTGAGGACGTTTCTTGCTTGAAGGAGGGTACTTGTGAAAATGTTTTCCATCTCCCTTCAACTACTTTACCTCACTACGTCACCAAGGGTGTAGTTGGGAAACATGTCTCTTGTCTTGAGTTTTCTCCAGGGAAAAGCTTTCTTTCAGAATTCAAGGGTAGGTTGAATGCCTTAAGAAGAATTTTATTATCTCGATCTTTCAAATTTCCCCTAAGAGGTTGTAAGTCATCCTTTAGGTTCTTGTTAGTCCTTTCTCAGACCTCGTGGAATGATTGCGTCCAAGGTAGCCTACCTTTGGATTCTTTGAGTCAACTTCTTGAGTCTTTGGCCTATCACGATCCTTTTCTGAGATGGAATGAGCACTTTTCTAGAAGTGTGACTTGGCATAATTTTGTCCCTCCCTCCCGCCTCCATGAGCTATACTTTACAATTTTCGATGATATGATACATGCTCTAACTCATGATATTTTTGTGCTTAACTTGTCATTGTTTTGGTTTATGATGAAGCATAGAGGCATGTATTATGAGATGTTACTAGGATGGTTTCACTGGTTATTTGAATACACCTAGAATTCAACTGACATGTAAGTAGAGGTAGGTAGGCATTTGCATCCATTGTACATACCATTGCATTTCATATTAGTATAGTTGTAGTTGCATTTGCATATTATTTTGTCTCACTTGTATATATGTATGCTCATAATCATATGTTAGAATAGAGACACTTTTATCATATATGGATGAAGGGGTGATATCACCACCCTAGGGATTACTAATATCGTTTGTCGAGATTTGGCAGGCACAGGTCATACCAGAGATGTTGAGGTTCTCATGTGCTCTATGGTGAGCACATGTCTCTGAGTTGGAGCTAGATGTTATCCTCTAGCCTAGGGATAACTAAGTAGATCACGTCTCAAGGCCCACAGGTCCTAGACATGGAGTATCGAGAGCTAGATGACTTGAGCATGGCCCTGGAGGGCCCTTCCTTTCTTCAGTGCAGTCCACATATCACCAGTAGCAATATCCATCACACTAGCATGGTCCTAAAGTAGCAGTGAGTCTTGCTCCATGAGGTAATGAGTTTGGGTATCATGGTATGATCACTCTGATTTTTGAAGCACTTAAATATTATGCATTGAATCCTTCTTCATTTCATGATGTTTTCTTGGAAATTATGCTCTTTTCCTCATTCATACCTGGAAAGGTGACATGGTTGGTCCTGCATATATAAAAGAAAAAAAGAAAAATCTTTTCTTTATATTTATATCCTAAAATAGATCAACCTAAAACCTTCTTAAAGAAAAACAACTTTTAGCTGACATATATTCAAATTATTGTAGTCAATAGAGCCATCGTGCCTTTACAATATTCATAATGCAAAGGCTTGTCAAACCATATTCATACTTTAAGCTAAGTGTAAAATGAAATCATATATTTGATTTCCATGCAAGAAAGCAATGATATTTTATAACCCATCATTAAATAACCAATATTTGTAATTCAGAACATCAAAACCCGACTTAGCAAATAGAAAGAGTTATTTTCTTATAAAGCTTGAATTTTTTTTTTCCAAAGAAAAAAGCATAATTTTTATTCCTTGGGAGGGACAAAATCACATTTTGTAGGTTCTTCTAGAGCACTACACACTATGAAAATGTGTGCTATAGCTAAAGATAAGTGGGCATTTGAGTGCCTTTTCTTCATGTCTGTATCAAAAAAATAACAAAATCTCACCCATGACCGAGTGTACTGTTTTCTTATCATAAGAGTCCCTTATATACAAGAGGAGATCACCACTGTTGTGGTTTATGTTTGTCTATTTATCAGAAATAAGAGCAGTTTTTGAAGCCTTCAATGGTGCCTTTATCTGTTGCAAAACAAGTAAAAAAAATAACTGAGTTGTTTAGTGTGGTAGATTGCTTGTAAGACTGTTTGTTTTGTTACTTTGGTTTGAGACTTCAAAAATGTAGTAGTTCTTGTTCTTTCGTAAAAGGCCTGTGGTAGTAAGCATTTGTGTCTTCTCTTTTTTTTTTTGTGATGTGCCAATGCCCTTGTAGGAACTGCAGTCCATCTTTGGGCAATGAGTCTGCTATCATGTTTATGTCCCTGTATACATGTGAGATAGCCACAGTATCAAATGTGTTCAAAAGTCTGTGAATTTCTTCCATAATAGGAAGTAGCAAAATACTATGACAATTTTATTGCTGATTTGTCCAATTTATTACATTCATAGAATCTCCAAAAATTTGTAAATGATGTAGATCCTTTTCTCTAACAAAAAGAAGTAGAATCTTTAAGGACATCAATTCAGCAGAGTTGTTGGTTCACCTTCCAAGTCCCATTTTTATGTGGAAAAAGTGGTTTTCAGAGATATGTAGGGTAGCTCCTCCTCCACAGACAATGTTCTATGCATCACCATCAAAAAAAGCCCATGGTTTTGTGGTATCTATAATCTTGTGTTGTTTTGTCCTTAAAGTTTTTGTAAATTTGATCTAGGGATAATGGTAAAGTATGCGAGATTTTGTGTTGCTATTAGTTCTAAGAGAGTGGATTTTTCCTTTAAGATTTCTGAATTTTTTACTAGCCAAATTCCCCAGCTTATTAGAAGAGGAAGTGCTCTAAAAGCTTTGTTTCTAGGGGTATCTGTCCATGTTTTCCAGGTGGATTCCATGGAGTCTCTTGCCCATAAGTAATTCTGTTTTAGACTTATTGAAGTTTCAGTCCAAACTTTTACTATGAAGGGGCAGGTGAGAAGCAAATGTAGAGTGTTTTCATTTGCATTTTTGTAGAGTGCGCATCTTCTTGGGCCTTCTATTTGACGCTTGTTCAAGTTCTCCCATGTTGGGATTCGATTGTTTAGAGTTGCCCACATGAAGATTTTTGCTTTTTGTGGGCATTTTTTCTTCCAAAGGCTTTTCCACGACCATTTGGGATTTTGTTGTAATGGGAGGTTTAGTGCTATGTACCCTGCTTTTGGGGTGTAGAGGCCTGTTGGATATTTTTGCCAAACTAGTTCATTCTCCTTGTTGGTTAATCTAATGTGGCTTCTTTTGAGTGTAGCTATATAATTTGTCAAATATTTTGCTTGAGGCCCAACGAATCCAAGAAGATTTGCATTTTTCCATCCTTGGTTCCAGAAAGTTGTAATTAGGGGGTTGGCTAGATGAGAGAGATAGAAGATATCTTGTTTGTGGAGTTGTTCAATAAGGTCCTTCGACATTAAGTGGGAGTTCTCGCTTCCTGGCCAAGGGTCAGTCCCTATTCTTAAATGATTTCCTTTACCCACCTTCCAAGCAAGACTGTCCCCAACCACTGTGAATGAAGAGATCAGTGCTTTCCAAATAATCAAGCCATTTGTTGAAGCTTTGTGAAGGATTCTGATCCAATCTTCAATTGTATCTGGGGAAATATATTTTTGAGCTATTACAAGCGTCCACATGCTGGTGTCTGAGATGATCCTCCAACAGGCTTTTGCTGCAAGGGCCTTTGAGAAGAGGAAAATGTTTTTGAGCCCCCAGCCTCCTAAATCTTTTGGAAAAGCTATGTTGTCCCATTTTGACCAGGGCTGTGTATACTTTTATTCCGAGCCTAACCAGATGAAACGAGCACAGATCTTTCTAATTTTTTCCAAGACTCCTTTTGCGATCCAAGCTAGCAACATCCAATAAACTGGAATAACTTCTAGTACTGATTTTTTTAGTCTGAGTTTGCCTACTCTTGATAACCATCTGAAGCTCCAACTATTTAGTCTTTTTTCTAATTTTGCTATTAGCCATTTCCAATCTTCTTTCTTGTAGCTGTTTGGTTTTAGCTGAAAACCCAGGTATTTTATTCCTTGCGAGATATCTTGCATAGTGAAGGGGAAGAGTCTTCGATAAGCGTCCTTTTCTTCTTTGTCCAATTCAGAAGTGGATATTGTAGATTTTTGCTCATTTATTATCATACATGTGGCTAAATGAAACAACATGAGGATGTCTGCCAAAATTTCAGCATCTCTAGTTTTCCCATTACAGAAGATGAGGATATCATCCACAAATAAAAGGTGTGTGATTTTTAGCCTCGATGATACTGAAATTCCTTGGAAACTCTTTGCTTTGGCTGCTGCATCTATGGCTTTACTAAGGCCCTCTGCTACAAGAAGGAAGAGGAGGGGTGATAAAGGACATCCTTGTCTCAATCTTCTTTCTGATTTGAAGAAAGAGGAGGTTGCCCCATTGATGAGTACTGTGAAAGAAACAGAGGTAATGCAGACCATTATCCATTTTATAAAAGGGACTTGAAAACCTAGATGGGTGAGCAGAAGGCGGATATAAGCTCAGTTTACTCTATCAAATGCCTTTGAGAGGACAATCTATGGGATTGCTCCTTTTGATCTTGTGGTCTTTAAGATGTGAAGGCCTTCCTGTGCAACCCCTACTGCCTCATGGATTTATCTTCCTTCAAGGAAACCGAATTGTTCCATTGAGATGGCTTTTGAAAGTATGGGTTTTAGCCCACGGGCTATGATTTTGGAAATAATCTTGTAAATACAGTTGCAAAGGGAGATTGGCCTGAAGCCATCGAAGGTCTGAGGATCATTTACCTTTGGTATGAGGGCTATAAAAGTGGAGTTGAAAGGCCCATGAATTCTACCATTTGTCCTTGATTGCTCGATTACCTTTAGCAGATCTTTGTTGAGCAGATCATAGAATCCCCTGAAGAATTCAATTGTCCACCTATCTAGGCCTGGGATTTTATCCTTCTGGAAGCATTGAAGGGTTTCTTTTAACTCATCTTCTATGACTTTGGTAAACAAATCTTGGTTCCCTTGATCATTTACAAAGTTTGGGAGGAATAAGGCCACCTTTATTATTTCAACAATATTTGTGCTCCTGTCTGCTTTGAAGAGGGTCTGAAAGTGGTTTTTGCCTAGGTTTGCTAGTTCATCAAAAGTTGTGCAGGATCTGCCTTCCTGGTCCTTTAGACTCCAAATTGTGTTTTCAGCTTTCCTTCCTTTTGCATAAGCTTGGAAGAATTTTGTGTTTTCATGCCCTTTTTCCAACCAAATAGCTCTACTTTTCAGTCTCCAAGTATTCTGTTGTTCCGCGAGCAAGATTCTTCTTCTTGCTTCGAAAGTTTTTAGAGTTTCGCGAGCTTCAACTGAGAGAAACACTGTCTCAGGGTATTCTTGAAAATTTTTGAGTTTTTCCTCTATTTTTTGTAATTCTTGTTCCTCTGAAGTCTATTTTTCTTTTTCCTAGGGAATGACCATTTTTTTTAAGAATTTGAGATTTGTTGCAAACTGGAATACCGCAAGAGTATCCTCAGTATCTCTTAGGGTGGTCCAGTTTGTCCTAATTAGTTGTTGGAAGCTTTCATCATTTATCCAAGAGGGATTGAATTTGAAAGGAGCTATCGGTTTAATGGGAGTTCCTTCCAATTCGAGCCATACAGGTGAGTGACCTGATTCCCCTCCGCTTCCAATCCATTGACAAAATTGATTAGGGAGCATTGCAACAGGTTCAGATATCAAGAAGCGATCTAATATTTTTTCAACTCTGGCTTCTCCTGTCCTCATATTTCTTTAGGTGGGTAACATTTTTGGTGGAGCCACATCAATAATACCTTTTGAGGCCATCAAATGGATGAAAAACCCTGCTTGGCTGTCTGGGTGGGCTGTAGGTCCCCAGCTTTCTGCTTCCCCCAAAGAGAAGTTTAGGTCACCTCCCAAGATTAGTAGTTCAAGATTCAATAGTTCTTTGGCGAACAAGTTAACCCAGAAGGTGTTCTGATCTGTGTGTGGCCCGTAGACGTTAATTAATCTTAAGTCCTTTTCAATTCCTTCCAATAGGAAATCACCTACTAATACAGAGTCCATTTCCCAAGAATTTAGGAGTTTTAATCTTTGAGTTCGCCATCCGATAATTAGGCCCCCCGAACGGCCTTTGGGAATTTGACCCAAGAAGGCCCAACCTAGGAGGAGAGTAGTGAGCATTTTTGTCATGACTTCTTGTCATTTTTGTCTGAGAGAGTTTCTTGAAGAAAAATGATGTCTGGTTGGTTTGTTAGTTAGTACCAACCTTTTTATTGCGATTTTTTTGGGGGAACTCGCCAAACCCCTGGAATTGTAGGTGAGGAGATTCATGTGAGAACCCTATCAAGGGTTTTCGCTGCTCTAAGCACCCCAATAATTGATTTTTGATGGCCAGAGGCAATATCAACCAAATCTATGGATTGAGCCTTGTATAGGTGTGAATTCCTTCCACCCCCCTTCTTTGTTTTTTGTATCTCAGGGTTTAGTCCCAGTCCCTTGTGTTCAATGTTTGGTATGGAGACAATCCTATTACAGAGTCTTCCGATTCTTCAGAGGAGGAATCCTCGGGAGGTGGGTGAGGGAGAGTACCAGCCTCCGAGTCTTGTGAAGGAACAATGGGCGGAACAGATGGAGAGGGAAAGGGCAGAGGAAAGTGTGGGGGAGAAAGGTTGGGGAAGCTAGAGGGAGGAGGGATGGGGGGAGGGGGGGGGAGACCTCCATTCAAAATTGTAAAATTATAATCCTTATAAAAACCAAAAGTTGAGCGGGAAATAGTAATATGGATACCCAGAAGGCTGTCGACTAGATATTGAGGGATGGCCTTTGAGCCTGCTCCCGAAGTCGATCTCTCTCTTTCGACTGGGACTAGATCCAGCCTGTTTGCTCCTTGCGTGGGTGGAACCTCCACTTCTTCAGCCTGCGATGCTGTTTGTTCGTTTGTATTGCCTCCTATAGAAGATTCCATAGAGGGTGAGCTGGTGTCTTTGGAGATCGGCCTCTCATTGCTCCTCCTGTTTTTTGCATTTGGACAAGGGTTTCTATGTCTGTTTGAGCTGTAATTGCAATCCTTGATGATGTGTCCATATTCATGGCATCTCCTGCAACGGAAAGGGATTCCTTCGTAGTCTAAAATTTGCACCCTAGTTCTTCCTAGGTCTATTAAGTTTAGGTATTCCTTTAGGCATTATCTTAAGTTTAGTAGAACAAGGATCCTTGCTACCGCCGTCTCCCTTGAATCTAAGAACCCCATATATGTAGTTAGGAAGTCTCCTAGGTGAATCCCGATTGCTTGGAAGCACTTTTCATTCCAGAGGTGAGGGGGAAGTCCCGGTAAATGGACCCAAATGGGCATGGAGTCCAATCTCTCATTATCCACGTCAAAAGTGGGGCTCCAGAGTTTCAGAGGTATAGGGGAGGAGTCTATGATCAAACTTTTTTGGAGGACTGAAAAAGCCTGAGATTTATCTGAGAAAGTAAGCATAAACCAACCTTTGTACATGTGGTTGATTTTTGGGCGCGGGTTGTAGAATTGATCCCAGGTTGACGTCGCCAAGGCTTTTAGCATTTTTTCACTAAATTGACGTCCATAAGCTTTTCCAATGAGGGTTTTATCTGCCATTTCTGCAACTCCTGATAAGGTTAAGTCGTCACCCAGGGTGAAGTCAAGATTTGAGTTTGAGGATCCTATGCATTTGCTGCATTTCCTGTGTCTTGCCTCATCAGCTCCCTTTTGTTGACAGGTTTGTTGATTCTGAGAACATTTGTTGTCTCCCCCCCAAAGACCGAGACCCACTCGCTGGAGTTTGTTGGCCGAAGGTTCGTTGATATAAACCCTTCATCCACCGTTAAAGTGTGGTCATGGAAGTAAAATTGTTCCTCGAAAGGGTAGAGGTGTTCTAGAGTCGAGCTGTGTTCAATGGGTACCCAGTCTGTGATGGTTTGAGTAGGAGAGGGTGATCCTCAGCCTTGAAGGGGGGTCGAGAAAAAAATTTGTTCAGGAGAGGAAGAAAACGAAAGACTTGGTATTGCGGGGTTGGGTATAGACTAGGAAAGATTTGTAGGGAGGAGGTGAAAGGAAGACTGAGTGTAAGGGAGAGGGAAAACCTTCAATAGGGAAAGAGGACGAGAGCTAAGGAATGGGGAAGGTAGGAATGGTCAAGGTTTGTGGAGAGTTGACCCTGAAAGTTCCGACACCTCCTAGCCAAGAGAGGTTTTCTGGAGCCTGGCACAGAAAATTCTCAGAGATTCTTGAGAGCTGTAAAAAAAAATCCTCCTGTGAGACTGGCGGTAAAACCCCACCCAACTGATCCGAGAAGCTCTGGTCTTGACTAATAGGTGTCAATTTCCAAGGTAGCGGTTCTACAGGCTCGGGAGAGTAGTCCACCACGTCATTGAAACTGACCATGGTGGCTTAGTAAGCTGATCAATGACAACCCAAGAGTATGCCCTTGTTCATTCTTCCACAAGAGGTTCCCAATAACCAAGGAGAATTGCAGGGATCCCAGCTATGTAAACCTTCGATAAAAACTGACTACTTTGGTTAAGTGACCCGTGGCATGTTTCCATAGGTACGGGCCGTAGGGGAAAAGCGAGCCACATAGCTCTCCTTGTCAAGGAGGAAAAGGAGCTAGAGAGTCGGGAGGCTCGTGACTGCAATAAGGCGGCCCACGGGCCTTCGGGGCTATTAGACCGCAGAGCTCCATCCCTCAGATTTTAAGCCTTTTCTATTCCTATAAAGCTTGATTTGAAACCATGCATGTGGGTATTAAATTTTGACCGAGCATCATAACAAACCATTAATCTTTTGGGATTTAGAACCAACTCAAAGAATATGAGTATGTATAGAATCTTTGTAATCCAGTTATCATTATAGAAAGCAGGGTGTATGTATGCATGCATGTACACACACACACATGGCCTTTAACACCAGAGAAAAATGAATATTTTTTTGCAAAGAACTGAACTCTAAGACAAAATTTCATTACACCCAATGACCAAGCACATTTCAGACAACTCGAGTTGGGAGAGATGTGGGTATACCATGTTCAAACCATAATCCCACTTTCTAACTATAATATGAGTAGTGGGAAGAGTAATGCCAAGAAAAACTCAAACCCAGGTTGCCATACTTGTAAACTTAAGTGGGTTATTTCCTAGATCCAGAATGACAACTTCTTTGAAAAAATATGGAAAGTGAATGCATGAAGTGTGAATGAAAATGAATACAGAGTTGTCACTTGCCCAAATCATTTTAACAAACAGAATGAAAAAAAAACAGGAAAGGAAAATCACGCAAATGGGTATACCATGTTCAAACCATAATCCCACTTTCTAGCTATAATATGAGTAGTGGGAAGATTAATGCCAGGAAAAACGCAAACCCAGGTTGCCATACTCGTCAACTTAAGTGGGTTATTTCCTAGATCCAGAATGAAAACTTCTTTGAAAAAACATGGAAAGTGAATGCATGAAGTGTGAATGAAAATGAATACAGAGTTGTCACTTGCCAAAACCATTTTAACAACCAGAATGAAAAAAAAACAAGAAAGGAAAATCACACAAAAAACTAGTCCAAACAGAGCCACCATAAATTTTGACTGCAAAAACAAATGCATTTGATGTATAAACAAGCTGGCATCTGCATACCTGTGGCCATGTTGGAAATACTAAAACAACTAAGAGGGGGGGGGGTGAATCAGTTGTATGTGAGCTTAAACAATTTTATACTTATTAAACATTGTTAATCTCTCTTCATGTGGTCATCAACAATATACAACATATGAACAGTAAAAATAAAGACCATTAGTCACACATAAAGTACACACAGAGACATATTTTCACGAGGAAACCCATAAAGGGAGACAACCTCTTCTTCTTCGAAATGATAGGCAGTCTTTTTCAGTTCTGTACATCATTTACAATTGAGCACCAACTCAATGTGAGGCTACTACCTCTGTTTTACAAGCTGCAACTTGTTTGAGAGCTCCAACTCTCTGGTTTCTCTAG
>ML800341.1:133326-155615 GCA_009831015.1 Picea engelmannii | reverse complement strand
GAAGATCAGTGAAAGGAAAATCACTTGGAAGCAACTTAAAAATTACTTTCATCAAAAATATATGTTAGAGAGGTATTATGATGGAAAAATTAAGGAATTTCATGAAATTAAATTGGGTCAATCAACCATGGATGACTATGCAAGAAATGTTTTGGAAATGTTAAGGTATGTTCCATATATCAAAGATGAGAAAGAAAAAATTCCACATTTCCTTAGTGGAATACCTCATCCTTACAAGGATGGGATTTAATTTGATGAGACTAAGACTCTTTATGAGACAATAAGAAACGCTAAATACTACTATGAACAAATAAAAAATAAACCAAAACTCAGCAAAATTTCAAAGGAAAGGAAAAAAGAAAAGTTTGGTTAGAGTAAGAAAGGATTTAAGTCTTGATTGCATAAGAATCAATCAAGAATTTTTAAGACAAACTATCCAACATGAACTATCTTCTAGAAAAAATTTCAATCTCATAGTGGAAAAAAACCAACATAATCAGTTGGAGGAAAGCCAAGGGAGCCTTGGAAAAGGATTTTGAGGTGTTGGGGATGCAGAGAAGAGAATCTTCTCAAGGACTAGCCTCATAGGTAGGAAACCACTGAGACTACCTACAATGTACAAAAAGATGCAACAATGAGTGACATAGCAAAGGATATTCCTAGAATATATGTTGTGTTGGAGGATTGACAAGAAGACCACCAAGCTTCAATGGTGAAAGTTGATTGTAATATTGCTAGGAAAGCTATTTCTATTTTAATTGACCCGGGATATAGTCATAGCCATGTTGCACCTAAAATTGTTCACTCATGTATTATTCAAAAGTGTAAACATAAGAAATGTTAGTTAGTTCAGTTGGCTACAAGAACTAAGAGGAAAATAAGTGAGTTGATAGAAGAATGCATAGTAGAAAGGAATGGACTGCTCACAAGGGTGAGTTCAAATATTTTACCTTTGGTTTCATAAGATGTCTTAATTGGCACGAATTTGTTAGCATCCCATAAAGTGAGGTTGGATTGCTACAATAAAACCTTTGAGTGTATAGATGATGAGGGGAATCCAAGTTTAAAGCAATGTACTTTGAGATCCATATCTATAAGATAGATTTTAGCCTTACAGCTTAAAAGGAGTTTCAAAAAAGGTTTCCAGTTATACACAGTTCATGTATTGGAGTCAACAAAATACCAAGTGAAAAAGTTCAAAAACTATCCAAAACTTGAAGAATTTAAGGATGTATTTCTAGATGAGATACCTAGTTTACCTCCTAAGAGAGATATCAATCTCTCAATTGATCTTATGCCATAACCTGGACCTATATCTAAAAGTCCATACAAAATGAGTATGTGTGAGATGATGGATTTGAAAATGAAACTACAAGAACTATTAGACAATAGGTATGTTAGACTAAGTGTGTCTCCTTGGGGAGCACTAGTATTTTTTGTGAAGAAAAAAGAAGTCATTTAATAGATTATGCATCGATTATAGACAATTGAAGAAAGTGATAGTTAAAAGCATATACACTTTACCCCATACGTATGATATGTTTGATCAAGTAGGAGGGGAAAAGTTGTTTTCAAAGATTGACTTGAGATTGGGATATCATCAAACTAAGATCAAAGATGAGGATATTCATAAGATAATCTTCAAAACAAGGTACATTTGTTGGAACTAGTATTATTGGGTTGGCATTGATGACAAAGAGGACCAATATGATCAATGTTGGGCATGGATTTGGTATTTGAATTGATACAAAAAAATCAAGTAGATGTCAATAATTCTGGTATAAAGTCTCAGCAAGAAAAGTCTCAACCAGTCAAGCCTTAAGTCAATTCAGAAATAATTGTCTCGACCAGTCAAACCCTAAGTTGGGTCGAAAAAATTAAATGGGTCAATATGACTATCTAAATGAAAGGATAAAATATCAAAGTCGAGTGTCTCAATAAAATGTAGTAGATATCAAGAAGCCTAGTATAAACATCTCAGCAAGAAGTTGAAGTTGAAGAAGTTGAAAAAGTCGAAAGTCGAAGTCAAAGAAATCAGCAGTCAAAATTGAAGAAGTTGAATTCGAAGTTGAAACTGAAGCAAGTCGGGATGACCAAATTCGAATTACACAAGTTGGTATTCTTCTAAGTTGATTCGGTCCAAGAAAGAAGTAACCTAAAGGTCGAAGTCAAAGAAAAATTAAATTGGGAAATACAAGTTGATTCGAGGTTGAAGCAAGTTGTGTGGACCAGAATCGAAATACTCAAGTCAAAATTTCTCCTAGTTGAATCAACCAAAAATATATTTGTCGATCAAATGAAGAAAAAAATACCAAAAAGGGTGAAGACCAAGTCGAATCTTTAGTGATTAGTAGCTAAGAGGGAACTGATTTTAATATCCACCATCAAGTAAAATGTTTACAAGTTGAGTTTAAATAGTCACCAACAAAAGAGATATGTGGAGGTTGATTTAGACATTCATAAAAAGGTAAATCTACTAATTCGATTTGGCATCCGACGATGAAAGGAAAATATAGGCAAGTTTATTTCAAAGAACCATATGTACCTGCCACCTCGCTCATGTTTTGGGGAAAATTTTGGTAAGTCAACTAATTGAGCATGTTCTTCACAAAACCCATGTCGTAGAATTGTAACATTCTAGCACTCTAGAATCTTCGTACAAAATCAATGTCTAATTTTGTGCACGGAAATCAATTAATGAAATAATCGTTTGTGTTAATTAAATGAAGGGGTGCAATGTTTCATTACTAAAAGAAACAGTGGTTCAACCTTATATCTTTGGAAAGTATATAATAATACAAAGAAGGTTAACGTAAAGTGTATATGTTCTCTACATCAGAAGATCAGAAACAAGTACAGAGTCTAAGGAAGAAAGTCGAAGATACTTATGAAGTGAGGATGGAAGGGTGGAGAAAGGAAGGACTAATGTCCTTTACTGATTAAAGTTTGAAGACATGAAGTTGATGCTTCCTAGGGATGGAGCCCTAAACAAGGGAGTTGGTGCTTCCTAGGGTTTGTTCCCTAAAACAAGGGAGTTGATGCTTCCTAGGTTTGAAGCCCTGAACAAGGAGATTGGTGTATCCCAATCATTATTGTAACTTGTATTAATGTATTGATTTTATATTCAAGTTTACTGTTGTTTATCAATTGTTGTTAATAAGTTAAAATTATTAAAAGTTTAAATGATTAAACAATATTGATTCACCCCCCCTCTTAGTATTGACCAAGTTTCCAACAATTGTTATCAGAGTGAGTGCCTTCTACACAGTCTAACAGCTGGAAGGTAGATTCTAAAGTAATGGATCAACAAGAGGGAATTTCTTCCAACAAAACACCTATATTCAAAGAGAATGATTATGCATTCTAGAGTGTGATAATGAAAAGTTATCTCATGGCTCTTGGATGTGATGTTTTACATGTTGTTGAAAGTGGTTATACTGCACCATCTACCCCACCTACAGATATTGTTGCAAAGAATTTATGCAATGACAATTCAAGAGAAGTCAATGGTATTCTAGGAGGATTAATGAATCCTATATTTCTAAAGGTAATTCATTGTAAGTCAAAAAAGAGATCTAGGAAAAACTGAAGGTCATATATGAAGGAGACAACAAAGTCAAGGAAGCCAAACTTCAAACTTATAGAACTCAATTTGAAAATTTGAAAATGAAGGAGGAAGAAAAAATATTTGAATATCCTCAAAGAGTTGATGAAATTGTCAATTCAATCAGAGCATTAGGATAAGAACTCAAATACAAACCAATTGTCCAAAATATTTTGAGATCATTACCTATGAGGTATGATGCCAAAATTTATACCTTTGAAGATAGACCATATCTTTATAAGCTCACAGTGGATGAACTACATGGGATCCTCACAACATATGAGATGATAATAGGACAATAAAAACAAACAAAAAAAAGGAGAAATTGCCTTCAAGGCATCAAAATCAAAGAAGAAGAAGGTGCAGGTACCTAATGATGATTTATCAGAGATATATGATGAATAAGTATCTAACTTTATGAAGAAACTCAAGAAAGGGACTAGTAAATACAAGGGGAAGTTTCCTCTGATATGCTTCAACTGTGGAAAAGTTGGACACTTTGCTAACAAATGTCCATATCCCAAGCAAGACGATAGTGATGATGAAGAAATTTGAAATCATAAATAACATAAGGGTAAGATAAAGAAAATAAAGAAATACTTCAAACATAAGAAGAATCTCTACACCAAAGAGGACAACATCTCTTCTGAAGAAAGTGAATATGAAGATCCATAACTTCTATTTATGGGAATGAACACTCAAAATCATGATGTAGATGATGATAAAACTTTGAATTTGAAGGAGAATTAGACCTAGAAGCATAACTGATTAGTTCTTTAGAAGAACTAAGAAAGTATTAAAAGAATAACAAGTTATTGAGGTAACAACTTCAAGAGTTTGAAGAATCACATCAATCAAGAGAAATAGATGCATCAAGAACCATCAAAGAATCAAAACAGATCATCAGTGATTTGAAGTCTCAACTCCTAGAAGCTAAAAGAATTGAAGTCATTTTAAAACAACTCAATGCTAGAGAACAAGTGTGTGAGAAGCTAGAAGCTGAGATTGAGCTACTAAAAGGTGAACTTGAGAAAGAAAATAAGGGATAAAAATTTGAAAATAGTTCAAAGATATTGGATGAAATTCTTAGTAGTCATAGATCACCAAACAACAAGACTGGTTTGGGATACACCCAAGACTCAACTTCTACATCACAAGGATCTGTCAAACTACCAATCGGTTATGCATATCTCTTAAAATACCCTTAAGAAGAAAAGATAATAAGGAAAGGATGATGTCATTGGAGATCGTCCCAAATAAATAGAAATTAGCACCCCCTACTAAAGAAAAACATGACAAGAAAAATAAAATCACCAGAAGAAATCCCTCTAACAAATATCAGTATATATTCCTTGGATATTGTTATTCCTGCAATAATTTTGGACACAAAGAAGTACATTGTAAATCCTATAGAAGGAACAATCCAAAAAATGTCCAAAGGAGTTAGAAGTTCAATACAGATAAAAGAAACTATAATTCATTCCCTCCATTACAATATTACAATATGGAATGCCTTAAATGTAATAACTATGGACATGAAGCCAATGAATGTATATTTTCAAAGTATGTCAAAGAGATAAATATTCCCAACAATCAAAAAGTATGGAAGAAAAATCAAGTAGAGGAAATAGAGTGTAAAGTAGCCTTGTATGCCAAAAAAAAGGATGTCAATTGTATATAGACAATGGATTTTATAAACACATGACTGGAGATCAAAGAAAATTTCTCAAGTTAATGAAGAAAGAAAAAGGAAAAGTCACCTTTGGAGATATTGTGTCAGCCAAGATACTTGGAAAAGGCATTGTTAGCCTAGGGAATAACAAGGCCAAAGCAAAAAATATACTTTTAGTAGAAAATATTAAGCCTAATATCCTAAGTGTAAGTCAAACATGTGATCAAGTTCACATACTTACCTTTGATTCTTAGAAATGTGAGATAAGAAGAGAAGATACAGGGAAGCTAGTGGTAGTTGCACCAAGAAAATCCATCAATGTGTGCATCCTTGACATGGAAGGAGAAGAAAAATGTTTTTTAGGTCAAGAAGATGAAAGATGGATATGGAATAGAAGGTTGGGACATTTAAGCTTTGATAACTTAATCAAATCCAATAAGAAGGAGGCAGTAAGCAATCTGCCAAAGACTATAAAGCCTTCAAATCCTATTTGTAAACATTGTCAAATAAGGAAGAAGACAAAAGTCAAGTTCAAGACAAAAGAGGA
This sequence comes from Picea engelmannii, assembly GCA_009831015.1. Taxonomy (NCBI): domain Eukaryota; kingdom Viridiplantae; phylum Streptophyta; class Pinopsida; order Pinales; family Pinaceae; genus Picea; species Picea engelmannii. Next base: position 149,792 of record ML800341.1, on the reverse strand, counting down.
TTCTTCATCAAGACCCTTGGAGCTTATTCACACTGACCTATGTGGTCCTACTAGAACTAAAAGTATACATGGAGAAGATTACTTTATGTTGGTCATTGATGACTACATAAGAAAGACATGAGTATACTTTCTAAAGGATAAATCAGAAGCCTTTGAAAAATTGAAGGCATACTAAGCCTTTGTAGAAAATGAAACAGATCTCAAAATTAAATGTATGATATTAGACAATGGAGGAGAATTCACCTCTAAAGAGTTCATTAAGCTTTGTGAATATCATGGAATCAAAAGACAATTTTGAGCTCCTAGGACTCCTCAACATAACAGAGTGGTTTAAAGGAAGAATAGAACTGTCCAAGAAGCTGCAAGAACCATGTTGAATGAATCCAAACTTCCAGATAAATTTTGGAGAGATGCAATATACATAGTAGTTCACATACTCAATCAAGCACAATTGAGACCTAACCATGAAAATACATCTTATGAACTATGGTTTGGTAGGCCAGCATCAGTGAAACACTTCAGAGTCTTTGGAAGTAAGTGTTACATAAAAATGATGAGGCTAATCTAGGGAAATTTGATCCAAGACCATATGAAGGAATATTTATAGGATATTCACCTAAAAAAATGATTATAGATGTTATAACCTAAGACTACATAAAATGGTGGAAAGTGTCAATGTAAATATAGATGATCTAAAGTTAATACAAGTCATACCCCAGAACATATCAAAATATGATGATAAAAGTGATGGAGAATATCGAAATAAAGAAGTTTATGAAAAACCTCAAGAAAATGAACCCCACACTGATGATGAAGATGACTAAGAAACACCCTTGCCAAAATCCCCATCAAAAAGGGTTCAAAAGAATCATCCTAAAAGTTAGATTATTGGAGATAAAAATGCAAGAGTAGAAACAAGAAGTAAACTCAAATTTGACTTAGAACAAGCAATGCTATCCCTAATAGAACCTAATTCATTTAAAGAATTCAATAAAAGTAAATATTGGATAAAATCAATGGATGAAGAACTAGAACAAATAGAGAAGAACCAGACTTGGGAACTAGTTCCAAGACCCAAGAACAAGAATGTGGTAGGAACTAAGTGGATATTCAAGAACAAACTCAATGAAAATGGGCAGATCATAAATAATAAAGAAATATTAGTATGCAAGGGATATGCCCAAGTGGAAGGTATTGATTTTTAAGAGACTTTTGCTTCGGTATCAAGACTTGAGGCCATCAAAATGCTCCTAGCATTTGCATGCTTCAGAAATTTCAAAATCTATTAGATGGATGTCAATTCAGCATTCCTTAATGGAACACTAGAAGAAGAAGTCTATGTTGAGCATCCAGAAGGATTCACATTAATAGAAAATAAGGACTATGTGTGCAAGATAAAAAATTCCATGTATGGTCTTAAACAATCCCCCAAAGCATGGTTCGCAAGGCTTGATCAGTACCTGCAAAAACAAGGATATAAGAGAGGGACTACTGAAAACAACGTATACATCAAAATTGAGGATCAAAACATGATTATTTTGGTGGTATATGTAGATGACATCATATTTGGAAGTAATCTTATTATACTAAGTAGAAAGTTTGCAACCAAAATGCAAGAAGAATTTGAAATATTTATGATGGGAGAAATGTCCTTCTTCTTAGGCTTACAAGTAACTCAAATAGAAAAGGAATATTCATTTCCCAAGCCAAATATATCAAGGAAATGATAAATAATTCCATATAGAAGACAATAAACTTATGAGTACTCACATGGTCACTGGATGTAAACTAAGCCTAGAAGATGACTCACCAAAAGTGGACCAAACTATGTACAGATCAATGGTTGGAAGTCTAGTCTATTCAACAACAACAAGACCTGACATCATGTAGTTTGTAGGAATCGTGGGGAGATTTCAATATGCACCTAAATAAACTGACTTAAAAGTAGTAAAGAGAATATTCAGATATCTTAAAGGCACCTTAGAACTTGGATTATGGTATCCAAAAGATAAAGACTTCACTATAACTACATACACTGATGCATATTGGGATGGTAATATAAATGATAGGAAAAACACCAGTGGAGGAGCATTTTTTATAGGGGAATGCCTAGTAGCATGGTTAAGTAAGAAACAAACATTCACATCATTGTCTACAACAGAGGTAGAATACATTGATGTTGCATCTTTTTGCACACAAGTTCTTTGGATGAAGAAAACATTAGAATATTTACAAGTAAGATATGATCATTCCATTACTATTAACTGTGATAACACTAGTGCCATAAATATCTCTAAAATTTGTGTAATGCATTCTAAAACCAAACACATCCCAATCAAATACCACTTCCTAAGAGATCAAGCTACTCAAAAAGTGGTGAAATTAGAATATGTAGACACAAAAGAACAAATAGAAGACATCTTTACAAAACCTCTATTAAGAAGCACCTTTGAAAATCTTAGGCATAAATTAGGAGTAATTTCCATACCTCATTAAAACTAAAAACATTTCATCAGAAGAAAGAAACACATGGACAGAGGGAACATCACCTCAGGGGGAGCGAGGAAAAATCTCTTCTATCATTGTTGTCAAAGGGGGAGGATAAGCAGTAAAAACCTGATTAAAAATAGAGAGTTTTACTTTGTTTCCATCAATGCCAAAGGGGGAGAACGTTGGACCTAGTATTATGGGGTTAGCATTGATGAAAAAGAGGACCAATATGGTCAATGTTGGGCATGGAGTTGGTATTTGAATTGATACAAAAAGAATCAAGTAGATTTCAATAAGTCTGGTATAAAAGTGTCAGCAAGAAAAGCCTCAACCAGTCAAGCCTTAAGTCGAGTCAAAAAAAATTGTCTCGACCAGTCAAACCCTAAGGGGAGTCAAAACAATTAAATGGGTCAAGATGACTATATAAATGAAAAGAGAAAAGATCAAAGTCGAGTGTTTCAATAAAATGCAGTAGATATCAAGAAGTATGGTATAAATATCTCAGCAAGAAGTTGAAGTTGAAGAAGTTGAAAAAGTTGAAATTTGAAATCAAAGAAATAGGGGTTGAAATCGAAGAAGTCGAAGATCGAATCCAAAGTCAAATTCGAAAACAAAGCAAGTCAGGATGACCAAAGTCAAATTACACAAGTCGGTTTTCTTCTAAGTCGAATCGGTCCAAGAAAGAAGTAACCTAAAGGTCGAAGTCGAAGAAAACTCAAATTGGAAAATACAAGTCCGGTCAAGGCTGAAGCAAGTTGGGTGGACCAGAATTGAAATAATCAAGTCAAAATTTCTCCTAGTTGAGTCAACCAAAAATATGTCTTTTGGTTGAATGAGGAAGCAAATATGAAAAAGGGTGAAGACCAAGTCAAATCTTTAGTGACTAACAACTAAGAGGGAACTGATTTTAATATCCACCATCAAGTAAAATGTTTACAAGTTAAGTTTCAATAGTCACCAACAAAGGAGATATGTGGAGGTCGATTTAGACATTCATGAAAAGGTAAAATGTATTGAAGTCGATCTGGCATCCGACAAAGAAAGGAAAATTTGGGCAAGTTGCTTTCAAAGAACCATTTGTACCGACCACCTCACTCATGTTCTAGGGGAAATTCATGCATGTTGGCTAATTGGGCATGTTCTTCACAAAACCCATGTCGTAGAATTGTAAAAAAAAATCCCATCACTCCATAATATTCATACGAAATCAATTTATAATTTTGTGTACGAAAATCAATTAATGAAATCGCCATTTGTGTTGATTAAAGGAAGGTGTGCAATGTTTCATTACTAAAAGACATAATGGTTCAAACTTATACCTTTTGGAAAGTATATAAGAAGACAAACAAGGTGAAAGGAAAGTGTCTATGTGGTCTACATTAGAATATCGAAAACAAGTACAAAGTCCAAGGAAGAAACTCGAAGATACTTGTGAAGTGAGGGTGGAAGGGTAGAGGAAGGAAGAACTAATGTCCTTTAGTGATTAAAGTTTTAAGACATGAATTTGATGCTTCCTAGGGTTGGTGCCCTAAAACAAGGGAGTTGGTGCTTCCTAGGGTTGGTGCCCTAAAACGAGTTGTTTCTTCCTAGGGTTGAATCCTTGAACAAGGAGATTGGTGTCTCCCAATAATTATTGTAACTTGTATTAATGTATTGATTTTATATTCAAGTTTATTGTTGTTGATCAATTGTTGTTAATAAGTTAAAATTATTAAAAGTTTAAATAATTAACCAATATCGATTCACCCCCCCTCTTAGTATTGACAAAGTTTCCAACAACATTCATTATGAATTCATGGTGGTACCATTTTCACTTACCAATGCACTAGCCACATTCATGTGTCTTGTGAACAACATTTTTAGTAAATAGTTTGATAAGTTTGTACTGGTCTTTATTGATGACATTCTTATCCACTCTAAATCTAAGGAAGACCATGAAGAACATCTGAGATTGGTTTTGTAGATACTAAGAGAGAACTAGTTATATGCCAAGTTAAGTAAATGTGATTTTTATCAAAGTTAGATACAATATTCGAGATACATTATATTAAACAGGGAATTTCAATTGATTCAGAGAAGATCAAGGCCATTATGAACTAGCCTACTATGAAGAATGTGATAGAGATAAGGTCATTTATGGGACTTGCAGGACTAGAGGAGATTCATTGAGGAATTTTCAAAAAATCTCCATCCCATAACTTATTTGCAAAGTTAAAGGAGTAAAGTTTGTGTGGTCTCCAAAATATGCAGAAAGTTGTCAACAATTGAAACATCTTCTAACTAGCATAAAAGTTCTAAAGATTGCAAACCCAAAAAAATATATCATAGTATGTACAGATGCATGTAAGGAAGGATAGAGTGGAGTTATTATGCAATATAATCATGTGATAAGTTATGAATCCATAAATTTGAAAGAACATGAAAATAATTATGCTACCCATGACCTAGAACTTGCAGTCATAATTCATGCATTAAAGATGTGGGCTCACTACTTGATGGGTAGATTTTTTTTTTGATGATAGACCATAGTGGACGAAAATACCTATTCAATCAAAATCACTTGAATGCTAGACAGGTTATATGGTTAGCATTTATTAGCGATTGTGATTTTTAAATTGGACACATAAAAGGAAAAGAGAACAAGGAAGTGGATGCACTCAGTAGGAGCTTGCAAGTGATACACTTAGCAACTATCAATACTAGTAAATATGATTTGAAGACTAGAATAAAAAAATATTTGTATGAGGATGAGTGTAACATACCTAGCCTCCAAGTTGAGTCTTGTCACTGTGGAAAACAACTTAGCCTGATAAATAAAATCTAAAATTTCCCCATACACATAAATGAAAACCAAGGGGCAACAACACCATAACATTACTGCCATGCAACATGTTTATTTTCCTATGCAATTAATAGCATATATTAAAACATGAATGCATCATGTATGTACATATAAAACACACAACATTCATATAAACATTTACACAACGAAATAATCATATTAAAAACAAAAAAACACTTATCTGTTAATAATTAACCAAATGGTTTCATACGAAGGATGAATCTCCCATCCATATGCATTGGTGTTCATTTTCTCTCAACAAAAGGCCACCCTCGAGTTGAGGCTATGAGTCCATGAGGAGATATGACCTTATGGCTATCCACTTTCCACACTCAACAACCCAAAACCCAAGTTCAAAACTCCAACAACAGTTCCGATCCTCCAATTCTCTTCCCCACAAATTGCAAAACCCAAGGAATGTACTCCCTTCACTAATCTCAATCCCTTGAGTTGTACCATTCATTTATCAGGGTTTATAGTGCACTTGGTTGTCTAAGAATATCTTAGTTGGGAATTCTAGTGATGTCAACCTCCCCCTCCAAAGGGCTGACTCGACCTCCCAGTCTAGGATCATTCGATGTCTGAGTCTAGGCGACTCCTTATATTCCTCCCTGCAACCTGAATCTTCCATCACAAGTCCTTCTTTCTCTATCATAGGTTCTGTGACACCCGCGGACCCTCTTCTTTAGCGTCTTTCAATTCTTAATGCCAACAGGCGCTAGCTCTCGTGCTAGACTTCCTCATTTATGTGACCACGGACTAAGACCGTGGGCCAACTCCCTTCGCGACCCCGCACTTCAGGAATTTTGTGCGTGGCTTACTCCTCCTCTTCGACTTCTGAATCATTGAATGCTTCGAGACCATATCTACGGTCCATGTTCCTCCCACGACCAACAGCTATGATCAACTTTGCGAGTTCATAATTTTTGAGTCCTCTCTTCTCCTGACTCGCCTTCCTCCGATTTTGAATCAGCGATGCACTGATCCTTTGCCACGTGTCCTTGCAAATCCAATGGTATGGATTTGAAATCGCTCTTCACGACTTCGCGAAGATCTTCGTCTACTTCCGGCAAACCTTCTGAAGCTCCTATTCCTGAACTTCTCAATCTTCTACCACCTATCTCCTCCTTGACGATGGATGAATTCTTCGTCCTCGAGACTTCATTAAGTCCTCAACTCCTTTGCACACTTAGCACAATTTCACCTTCAAGACTTAGAATATTATCGAACTTTTTCTACACTCCTTGCAGAGTTCTGCGTAGACTTCCTTCTGTGACTTTGCTCAGCTTGAAAACCTCTAAGGTTCCGAGTTCCTTTGTGTCCTTCAGTGGACTTCTTCCTTCCCCTTGGAAATATGTCTCTCTTCTCTATGAGCTTGTAAGGTGAACTCACATCACCTTAGGTGCACTCCTTGCGCTCAACTCATTTCTTCAACGACCTCTCCCTTAGCCTTATGGAAAGGTTTAAGGCATCTCCTTTCCTTTGTCGATGCACTTCTTGCAAAGCCTTCCTTCACCATAATCTTTATCAATTCTTGGATTCTTCAACACCTTCAATCATGTTTCTCCTGTGAATGCTTGCACTAGCTCGATGCCCTTCTGGCAGAGTATTCCAGAGTGTTCAATAAATCTGGACCGTGCTTCCCTTCTCACAGTATTTCTTTTCAAGGAACTTAACCACCTTGAAACTTATCCCTGAGTCAGTGAGTAAATATGGTGTGCCCTCCTGGAATCTTCTCTTCTTACTCCACTAAGTTCAGACACACACTCCTTGTGTTGGCTTACAGATTTTCCCTACTCTGTCGTGCACTCCTTACACTTAGCCTAGAGAGCCTGACTAAAATCAACTCACTCTAGGATAGGAAACTATATCTCTATCCCTGCAAATGACTTCTAACATTCATTCACAATTCACAAACATGTAAATGACATTCATAACACAACATCTATTACACAGAAAGATAAAACAGGAAAAACTATGATTTTCTATTAATGGTAGAATGTCAAATTCACAATGGTGGAGTCCGAGCTGCAACTCAGTCTCGGCTCTCTATGATTCTCTCCCTACAAATTGATCTATCCAACCGACCCACCTATTTCCAACCTCTACTTTGCAAAAAAAACAAATATTTATACAAGAGGGACCCAAATGAGCTTCCCTCGCAAACCAACTAATGTTGTCAAATCACCAACTCTAATGCCTATCGAAAGGGAAAATTACAATGATGGAAATTATTCTCCAAATCGAATGCAGATCCATTTTTTCATCAGCCTATTAATGGCGACCTCATCTCCAGCTTGTGAAAAGGCATATCTTGCTCCTTCCATCTTGTCTTCCTTAAATTCCTAGATCATGCCTTAGATTCTCAAGGAAAAATGAGATGGAGGCGCCTCTTCTTCCTTGAATGTACACCACGCGTGTTAGTTAGATGGTGCAATTTCGACGTAAAAAAGTCCATGTGACCATTGGTATTTTGACTTGGTGAACATACTAAGGTGACCGTTGGAGGGGAAAACCTAGTTTCCAAAATGTCGCAATTGCGACATACAGCTTCACAAACGTGGCAAGAGAGACGTTCCAGTGGAAAACGTGGCAAGAGAGACGTTCCAGTGGAAAATGTGGCAAGAGAGATGTTAATGTGTCAAGACCGATGTTAACGTGGAAAGAGAGACGTCAACGTGGCAAGACCAACATTATCGGGCAACATGATTTTTTTTTTTATAAATTTCCTCTATTTTGCGACAATATGGACAATTTTGTCCATAATGCCACAAATAAAATGACGAAATTTTTACAATATGTACTAGTGGCTCTTGCATCATACTCCGCAGCATCAAACATCATGAGCTCCCACTCATGACCTTTCCAACGTGGCTGAAATCCACCTGGATCCCATACTTTCTCCTAGAGTTGTTTCTCGACTCCTCCACTCCGCTGCTTCTTCTCTTGCATATTCCCCACTAATCATGCAGGTTTCCTTTCATCTAGATTCCTCATGCTGACTACTTATGTGGCTAACCTTCGACATCAGCTCTCTGATTTCCTCAATCACCTCATCCAACTGCTCCATCGGTTGGTTCTTCTGTTGCAGACTAGCTCACTGCACTCGCTTCTTGTCAATGGGAAAATCACACTGACTTCCCAAGACATATTATTCCTTTCTGGCCTTAGCTTGTCACTCTGTTGTAGTCTTCCCTACTGCAGACTCCTCATTACTGAATTTCTTCTCAGCTACCACCTCTCTTGACAGATTCGTGTTGGTTGTGGAGCCTAATTATCTTCCTGATACAAAGGTGTTTTACTTTCAGGCGTGTTTATACCCCATGAAGTATTTACACCCCATAAGTATGTACACTCTTCCACACAGGGGAGTGAAGAGGGGGGGTACCCCCTCTGCGGGGTTTCGGGGGGCTATCCCTCCGGCTAGGGGCAAGCGGGCCCCCAGTGGGGGTTCGGGGGTGAATCCCCCGAAGGAAAAATTGCCTTGTATATGTATATTGTAATTTCATTGTAAATATAGACCATTCATTATAAGGTCGCAGATCTAACGGTAGAGATTATGTTAGGGTTTTTTTTCCCTAGAATGAGGGAAATTTATTGCGGTTATGGTTGATGGCGAATATTGTATTCTGAGATAGGATATTGTGAGAGAAAGAAGAGGAAGTTACAACGGGTTTGTTGTAGGTTGTATCCCTTCATATGATGGATAATAATAAAGCAAGGACCTGGCAATTTCTCTGGTGGACGTAGCCCACACTGGGTGAACCACGTAAATCTGTGTCTCTCTTGTATTGTGTATCTTCTGTGTTTTGTTTCCGCATTTGTTTTAATTTATTGCTCCGCGGTCTTGTTTTTCTAACAATTCGCTCCTGCTAGTCCTTTGGTTGTTCCCATTCCAACTTCCTCCAACTGCTCCTCATGCAGGTGTAATCCTTCATCTGCTTCCAACTTAAGCTGTCAGATGTGCATGCTTTGCACTACCACTCTCCTCTCAAGAGATTCCAATTCTTCACATAGATTTGAAAAATCTATGCTATCTACTCCCTTTTTTGCTACAAACCCTAGTACTGCAGTAATTTCCTGTTCAACTTCCTAGCTGAAAACGTCGAGCGATTCTGTTGAATGCTCTCCTCCTTCTATCGGGACAAATATCAGTATCTATTCCTTTTCCTTCTTGACAGTCTCTGCTTGTTGTCTCCCTGTCACATCTACAACATCTGTGTTAGCCTCTCCCTAGCCGCTTGGTAGAAATATCTTAACTCCTCCAATGATCAGAACAATCCTCTGATCCTCCTCCTCTGTTGTGATGAAAGTTTCTAACTTGTCATCATATTCATTTACATGGCTCACAGCTCCGCGTGAATCTTCATCTGAGTGAGGTATTCCTTGTTCCTCCTCTTCGTCTATCAAGATCCTCTGGAGTGAACTCCCACCTGAGATCATCTCTTCACCCTTTCCCACCTGGAAATTTGTGATTTCTCCTCTACCCACTTGGAAGTTTATGAGATGCATTGATCCCTTTTCATTTCCCACCTGGAAATATACAAGACCCTTGTCATATCTATTTCCCTTATGATCGAGGTTTTCAGCAGGCCTCAGCCACCTCTCTAATCTCTGTTTCTTCTTCTTGGCCAACAACTTATGAACAGGCCATATAGTTGTCCTCTTCAAAGGCCATTCATATGTCTAGTGTACCTTTGACTCTTGTTGCATCTTGAATGCTATCTCCTCCATTTGTGCTCTTATTTCACTTAGCTCCTTGTCCATCTCCACCTTTCTCTTCTGTGACTGGATTTCTCCTCGATCGTGCTTACAACCATCAATGGCCATCTTCACCCTCTACCTGCCCTCCTGGAAAATCTGTTGCTCACTCTGCAACTGAGAGCATATCCAAATCCTCCTTCACCTGAAATCTATAGACAAACCTGACTCTAATACCACCTTGACGTCAACCTCCCCCTCCAAAGGGATGACTCAACCTCTCGGTCTAAGATCGTTCGATGTCTGAGTCAAAGCGAATCCTTAGATTCCTCCCTGGAACCCGAATCTTCTATCACAGGTCCTTATTTCTCTAGCGCAAGTTATGTGGCACCCACAGAGCCTTTTCTTTAGTGTCCTTCAAATTTTAATGCCAACAGGTGATAGCTCTCGTGCTAGAATTCCTCATTGATGTGACCACAGACTATGATAGTGGGACAACTCCCTTCGCGACCCCGCACTTCAGGACTTTTGCACGTGGCTTACTCCTCCTCTTTGATTTATGAATCATCGAATGCTTTGGGACCAGATCCATGGTCCACGTTCCTCCCGCGACCAATGGCTATGATCGACTTCACAAGTTCGAACTTCACAATTCCTCTCTTCTCCCTACTCCACTTCCTCTAATTTTAAATCAATGATGCACTGATCCCTTTCCATGTGTCCTTTCAGATCCAATGGTATGGATCTGAAATCACTCTTCACAACTTCGTGAAGATCTTTGTCTGCTTCTGGAAAACCTTCTAAAGCTCATGTTCTCGAACTTCTTGATCTTCTGCAACATGTGTCCTCCTTGACGATGGATGCCTTCTCTGTCCTCGAGACTTCATTAATTCCTTGACTCCTTTGCACACTTAGCGAAATTTCATCCTTCGAGACTTAGAATATTCTCAAACTTTTTCTGCACTCCTTGCAGAGTTCTGTGCAGACTTCCTTCTGTGACTTTTCTCAACTTGAAAACCTCTAAGGTTCCCAGTTCCTTTGTGTCCTTCAATGGACTTCTTTTTTTCCCCCTAATAGTTTGTCTCTCTGCTCTATGAGATTGTTAGGTGAACTCACAACACCTTAGGCACACTCCTTGCACTTGGCTCAGCTCTTTGACAGCCTCTCCCTTAGCTTTATGGAAAGGTTTAAGGCATCTCCTTTCCTTTGTCGATGCACTTCTTGCAAAGATTTCCTTCACCAGAATATTCAGCAATTCTGGGATTCTTCAACACCTTCAACCATGTTTCTCCTGTGAATGCTCGCGCTAGCTCAATGCTCTCCTGGCAGAGTATTCTAGAGTGTTCAGTAACTTTGGACTGTGCTTCCCTTCTCACATTCTTTCTTTTCAAGGAACTTAACCACCTTGAAATTTCTCCCTGAGTCAGTGAGTAAATCTGGTGTGCCCTCCTGGCAGCTTCTCTTCTAAATCCACTGAGTTTAGACACACACTCCTTGCATCAGCATACAGAGTTTCCCTACTCTCTCGCACACTCCTTGAACTTAGCCTAGAGAACCAGACTAAAATCAACTCACTCTCGGATAGGAAACTATATCTCTATTCCTGCAGACGATTTCTAACATTCATCTACAATTCACAAACATGTAAATGACATTCATAACACAACATCCATTACACAGAAAGATAGAATAGGAAAAACAGTCATTTTCTATTAATTGTAGAATGTCAAATTTACAATGGTGGAGTCCGAGCTACAACTGATTCTTGGCTCTCTGTGATTATCTTCCTACAAATCGATCTATCCAACCGACCCACCTACTTCCAACCTTTACTTTGTAACAAAAACAAAGATTTATACAAGAGGGTCCCAAATGAGCTTCCCTCACAAGCCAACTAATGGTGTCAAATCACCATCCCTAATGCCTATCGAAAGGGAAAATTACAATGATGGAAATTCTTCTCCAAATCAGATGTAGATCCATTTTTTCATCATTCTATTAATGATGACCTTATCTCCAACTCGTGCGAAGGAACATCTTTCTCCTTCCATCTTGTCTTCCTTAATTTCCTGGATCACACCTTAGATTATAGAGGCAAAATGAGAGGGTGGCGCCTCTTCTTCCTTGAATGTGCACTATGCGTGTTAGTTAGCTGGCGTGTGTTGAGATGGAGTGATGCTCCTGCATCATATAGGAACTCTCATTTTCTTCAGGAGTGCTCACAGTAACCTTAACAAGGATATTGAGCCATTTCCTCATTAGGAAAACACATTACAGACTTACAACCCATTTTATAGGAACACAAGCCACATTTCCACCATAAAACACAACCAAATAATGGATGCCTTCAAGCATAACATGGTTGGTGCTCTTCCCATCCCCCAGCTCCTCTCTTGCTTCCCAAAATTTGCAAGCAAAAACTATCTCTTTTCTCCATACGAATTTCATTTTCCTCCAAACCAGTTGACTATTCACTCTACCCAATGTTGATTTTACTTCAACCCCATGCTCCCCAAAAAATATGGGATGTGACTCCTCACACCCACCCTCTTACATGAAATAAATGATTGGATTTGGGAACACTCAACAAAAAATTGAAGGTTAAACACAATGATAATAACTCAAGAATGTGGGTTGGATTACTACTCATGAATAAAATCCCCCTTGGACCCCTCTCTCTTGTGGAATCATAGCCTCCCATAGTTTTCATCCCTTTCATATTGCAACCACCAATTACTATTGTTTATTAGTTATTTAAATGTTCATAATATACAATTTGGCCCTCAACCATATAAATTGATATGGGCTTGTTGCCCCAATCATATAGACTCACCATGATCCAGGTGGATATTGGTGGCCACCCTCCTTTTCCAAATGGCTCAAAACAATTTTCTGGCAATTTTGGCAATTTACTATTTTTAGCAAGTTTGAACTTCTGGGGCCATTTTGAGGGCCCAAATGAAGGTTTTTCGAGATCGAGGTTCTCAATTATAGTCGAAGGCATGATTGAGCCCCCAAAATGAATCTCCTCAACGATACCTTTCCAACGAGCTATCACACGCCTAAAACGGAGATCGTATGCAAAAGTTACAACCCCGAGAAGTTGATGTACTCACTTACCCAAACGGGGCCCACATGACTTTTGGCGCTTCATCTCCTAGGTTAGGTTTTTGGATGTCTAGGGTTTTTGGCATTCCTGCTTATTGTAAAAAGGGCCTCAGAGCATCATTGTAATCATCTTCTTGCGAATGCGAGTAGCCATCACATCTCTTCTCAGAGATAAGCTACCACCATTCTATCAAGTCTTTCACTCTGTATTTTACAGTCTCTGTACATTTATTTCATTAATAGAAATTGTGTATTACTGTATATCTGTGTTTATGGTTGCATCTCTGATATATTTATGTTATATTATTGAATATCTGCGATATCTCTGTGCATTTCTTTATTATATCTCTGATCTCATTTCGTGTCGAAAATAATCCAGATCACACCAACCTAATTCACCTTTACACAATTACATTATAATTTGCGGGAATTAAAAATGGGGATGTTACAATGAGTAATTGCTACAAATAAGGAAATTTTTACTACAAGAGCCACCAGAACAAAAATATAATGACTATCAGATGATTGAAGAAGGATTGATAATCTATAAGGATAGATTGTAGATTCTTGATTCAATGTAGTTAAAGAAACTCATCTTGGATGAAATGCACAAGAAACCTTACTTAAGACACCTAGGTTACTTGAAAATGATTACTACAACAAGGAAATGGTACTATTGGGATGGAATGAAAAAGGAAATTTCTAACTATATTGCAAGTTGTATAGAATGTCAAAAATTTAAAGTGGAACATAAACACTCGGGAGGTTTGTTACAACCTTTATCAATTCCTAAATGGAAATGGGAAGTAATCACCATGGACTTTATCATAGGATTTCTGAATACAGTAAGACAACATGATACTATCATGGTTGCAGTTGGAAAATTGAACAAGGATGCTCACTTTATTCCTAGAAAGTCCACATTTAAAGAATATTGCAGAAATTTTCAAGAAGGAAATTCTCACATTGCATGGAATACCTACCACAATCATATCTGATAGAGACTCAAAGTTTACATCAATATTTTGGAAAGGATTGTTTGAAAGATTGGATAAACGGTTAAATTTCATCGTGACCTATCATCCACAAATAGATAGGCATATAGAAAGGACAAATCAAATACTAGAAGACATGCTTCACATGTATGTCATGAATAAACCAAATAAATGGGAAGATTATGTGCATTTGGTAGAATTTTTCTATAATAATGGTTACCAAAAATCTTTGCAAATGATTCCTTTTGAGGCACTTTATGGAAGAAGATGTAATACACTACTAAGTTGGGAAAACCCAGTAAAAAGAATCACACTTGGACTGAAAATGTTGAAACAAATGGAGCAAAGAGTCATCAAGATCAAACAAAACCTAAACATAGTCCAAGACAGATATAAAATTTATGCATATAGAAACAAAATGCATAAATAATTCAAATTCAGAGAACATGTCTATCTCAAAATGAAACCACAAAATATTTCCCTAAAACTTGGAGCCTATGACAAACATTCACCTAGATATTGTGGACCATTTGAAATTTTAGAAAGGATAGGAATAGTAGCTTATAAACATGCCTTGCTTGTAAATATTAAAACATATAACATTTTTCATGTATCTTTTCTTTAAAAATATGTACATTATTTTAACCATTGATTTCACTACAATCTAGGTGGAACCAGAGGGAGAGTTCCAACCATAACCCTTGTACATATTTTATAAGAAAGTAACATTACTCAGGGACTAAGCCATCACTTAGGTAAAAGTGAAATAGAAGAAATTTGGGCCAAATAATACCACTTGGGAAATGGAGGATGCCATGAGACAGGAATACCCATCCCTGTTTTCATCATAGACATTTATACAATAAAGGAATATCGAGGATGGTGTTATTGCAAGGAGGAGGGGATGTAATATCCCAATTATGCATTATACTCCTTGAAATATTTGTAATTAAAATTGTTAAATATTTTTCATGGATACTTTATTTATGTTATACTAACACCATGAGGTAGATATACAGTGGTGTTAAGAATATTATAAGTATTTTATTTCTACAATTAATAAAAAATGACCGAGGTCAATGGAGCAAGAGAGGAGAAAGGTGAAGGGGTCTAGGTGGATTATCTATTTATTCCTAAAAACATATACCTTGTGTACCTTTTAACCTTCACTTATACAAACTTAGTTTGAAAAGTTAAAAGAGATTAATAGGAGTGAAGGAAACAAATCCCTAAATATAGGCCACTAGTTCCTAAAAATTAGCAAATTGTCTTCCCTACATTCTTGGAGCTATAAAGAAGTTGTGTTGGTATTCTCTTGCTATCACAGAAGCATGAAAAAAATCAAATTGGAGAGGGGGACCTATTAGAAAGACAGAGAGTAGTTTTACAGGGGGATAACCAAAAAACAAATAGACATACCTTACCATAGAAAAAACCATCCATGAGAATAAGCCATTAGACCTCGTAAAAGAGACAAGAAACTAAGGAAATTCTATAGAAGTTTTGAGATATCAGCCTAGACCTTTCTATGAACATACTAAGAACACTAGGGGGAGGGACTTATGAGGGATTGTGTAGCAGAGAAGGAAATGTTTCGTGTGTTATGTGGGACAGGTAATGTGGGTGCCAAAGATGTGTTATATACTCACAGAACTTTGTAGTGAAAAATAGTTGGTTTTGGCCTATTAACCTGAATTTAGAACCTTATTTCCCTATTTCTCCTTGGTGGTATCATATCCTAGCTAGGGGATTGTGTCCAAAATGGAGTACCTATTGTTGGGTGGAAATCACTTGTCCTTAGTTGATTGCTTGGATTGCAGAATTCAAATAGATAAGTTTTCATCTCTATTTCTGGTAATTCTTTATATATTATGTTCACATAATATGTATGGTTCATGGTTAAATGAATAAGTGTTTCTAAGATTCTAAATATGTTTCTCTGTGTTTTTTTACTATATTTTTTGAAGTAGATCATGACACCTAAATGAATGATGTTTCTTGGATGTATTAAAAAACGAGTCTAGCACCTTTGTTTTCCATGCCTACAAGCCAATTGTATATGAGAATTTTAGATACATTATGTAGTTCATATTATCTTCTTCAAGCCTGGTTTTACTGTAACAAGCTTTAAGTCCTAATATGTAGGTTTAGTTTCCTTATATGGTTCTTTGTTTCAATTTTTTCCTTCTATTGTTGGGAACAATTATGATATTTTCCTTCAGGCTTCACACTTTCATGAAATTATCACTCACCTATTATTTGATCTCGAGAATTTGTAGAATGAAATTACATAACAAACTGCATAAAAATTTGGATAATCATGTTGTTTC
>ML800341.1:107378-127805 GCA_009831015.1 Picea engelmannii | reverse complement strand
TTGTAAGAGATAGTATTGTTACCTCTCTAGGGGTGTAAGCTTTTTTACTCCCTAGAGAAAACACAACTAGCAAGGTAAATCTAGGAGGGTGTAATCCTTTTTACTCCTCCTAGAAACCTTTTCAATAGATTATTCAATAACAAAGTGGTAGATCTTAGTGGAGGGTGTATGCTCTTATACTCCTTCAAGGTTTTAGATGGTATTAACCATGAAACAAGAATATATAACAACAATATGCAAAACATTCCTTGCCAATTCCAATATATAGCAAGTAAAAACCCTTCTCTACCAAGAATGTTCCACCACAAAGAAAGAACAAGTCATACAAGAGATAGTTCCTTAGATTCTTTCACCATAAGACAAGTACTAGCATCTAAAAGAATAAGAGAAAGAGACATGTGATTTTCCCAAGTAGCGTGAAAATTTCAGACAACACTTATGTAATTCTCAAGTGTGATATATGTCAAAATGAAAGGAGTAAGACCTTTATTTGCACAAGGTATTGCAAAACCAATTTTTCCACTTAAATAGGGTAAAACACAAACTAGGGAGGCCAACCTCCTCTATTTCCCCCTTTACAACTTAAAATTCAAATAATACATAAAGTAAATCCCCTTTAGGTGTGACTTCATGCCCTAAAGGGTGACATGGGCCCTCCTAGGAGCGAGGTTTTTCATCTAAGTGAAGTTGTTGGGCCTCTAAAGGCATCACATCCTATCCTCAAGTGCTTCAGTGAAAAATAAGTGTACTACTCTCCATTAAATCATGTCCAATCGTTATCAAACCATGGAAGCCCATCATTCCCTATCCCTTCATGTGACATCATATGGATAGAAGGTGATGTCCCAGGCCTTCAAAGGCCATCGTTGGGGTGCTAGGAGTTGAAACATGCTCTCATTATGGTCTCCAAGTGCCTCCAAAGGAAACTCTCTGTCTCCCATCTGTCCAATGATAGGAGGCACATCATCCATCCTATGGGCTTCATGCCCCAAATGAAGGTCCAAGGAATCTTCTGCCTCCATGTTCAAACTTTCACCTATCAAGGATCTACAAGGAAAAACAAGTATGCCCTCCAAGGGTCCAAAAGTCAAAATATCATGCTAAGTAATCCATATCTAATAAAAGAACCAGTCAAATATGTGCATCAAATCCCCCCCTTTCAAAATAAAAAAATGCTCAAAGACTTTATACAATTTGCCAAATTTAGATATGGGAGGGGTGTCTTAATGCACTATTGGGTGAACCAATTCCTCAAGTAGGGGATGTTTCCAAGGAGAAACATGTCTAAGTCATGGAGTGAATGTGAGGTGGATGGGGTTGGAATTCTAGGTATGGGGTTTCATGACATGCAATGGATTGTATTGTCTCCTTTATGGGTGCCTTTGTTGAGGGCTAGCCACAACCTTTTCTCTCTTTTTTTTTTTAAAGTATATTTTTCCAATCCCTTTATTATTTATTTTTCATGTGTTCCCAAGTTGAATACAATAAGGGGCATTAAAAATGAAAAAACATATCCCACATATGCTCTACCTTGGCTAACATGTTTTTCCAAGTTGAAGTCAATAAGGGTCACTAGAAAGGAAATGCATAGCCCACAAATGCTCTACCTTGGAAGGCATGATGAACAATTAGTTATTTATTTTATGGGCCCCTCATATTATTTTCAAGAGGTGTTTAATTTATCTTGGGATACTAGGGTGAGATTTTATTGCATGATGTTCCTGCTATAGCACCTCCAATTCTATTGGCCCCTTCTTCCCATGAAATGAGGAACATTCACTTATTGGGTCAATAAGCTCGAAAACCTAAAAGATGGGAACACATAAGGAATGAAGTGATGGAAGGTGGAAAGTGTGAGCGGGAATGGTATGATGACCCTTCTAGGAGACCCTCCAGTAGCACCATTTTCCCCATGGTTGGTCACTTACTAGGAAACCATGACACTCACCTAGGTGAAATAAGGAAAAAGGCATAATTTCAAAGAAAATGTTTTCAAAATCAAGAAAGGATCCTTAGCAACATTTTCAAATGATTTATCTATTAGAATAAAAATTACCACAATACTGAACTTGTTACCTTATGGAGAAAGACCCGATGTCCTCTGTGATCCAAGCTAGGCATGATGGACGTTGCTGCCATCGATCAGATGGTGATGTGTGGTAAATGAAAGACTCTACATGTTGGGATGCCTCTCGATACTCCATGTATACAACCTGAGGACCTCGAGACATCATCCTCATAGTTATCCCTAGGAATGGTGGATAACATAATGAATGGTGTATACTAGTGCACTAATGGGCAGTTTGATACAAATATCTACAACCAAGTTCAAAAAATATCTCATGTATTTTATCATCAATTGAAATCCTTGACAATAACGCTCATCACATTTTATTGTCAATTGATAAATAGCATTTTATGGGCCATTAGGAAGGCCATGGTAAACATAACCTTCACATTCATGGTGAAGTAGAATTGTTTGCATGTAAGTGTTTTCCTTTTGGTGAATTTTTCTTTGCAGATAGATATTCTTTCATAAGTAAATAATACTAAAATATTGTATAAAAAACAATATATTTTTGTGATCGATTAATATTCATCATATATTCAAGGTTATTCCACGTACGTGCAAGTAGCCACTCTCACCGTGGCAGATGAATTTGACAATAAAATTGCAAGCATACAACTTCTTAAATAGAACGTTTATAAAATTATTGGTCTGACATGAAAATAAATTTTCAACCACAATCTAATGAATGTATTTTTCAATTAGTCGTCACCAGTTCATTATCATCCCAATTTCTTCAATTTTAGGCTGAAGACTTGTACTCCCAATTACAAAAATTTTGGTGATATGTTGTATATCTAAAATTATATTTTATTTATTGCTTCCAACAATAAATTATTAGACTTGAAATAAACAAAGAAACTGCATGATAATTAAAAGTAATTTTTACGGGCAGTATTTCCAATGAAATTCACCAGCTTCATGTTGTTCATTTATCTCTATGCATGTCCATCAACCTTTTCAAATGTACCTTGCATATGTCTCTTATCATGGATGCTAGAGTGGCCACCACCTTTTGGGAGTTCCTAGACAGGGTAAGGGGCCAAGTAAAGGGTTCGAGTTTGTCTCTTAGCATGGATTCCACAGTTGCCACCATCTTTTGGGCATGTCAGCTAGCTAGGGTAAGCAACCAGATCAAGGGTTCAATTTTGTGATTTGGGTTCATTTTTCATTGTCTCAATCCATTATGATCTCTTTCAATGAAAAACTAATGCAATATGAATACGATACTAAAAGTATTAGGGTTATTCCATAATGTACTACCCTGTATAGATAGCTTGCAATATGAGAATGTTGCAGAAAATCGATTATTCCATATTTTATCTATGATTTGAGGTAAAACATGAGAAACATTTTATACATATTTATATATTTATTTACATGAAAATGGCATGTAATTCATTTACCACATATGTACTGATTCAAACCCCCCACGGCTCCAAGGGGCCTGTCGCAACCTCCCGATCTAAGGATCGTTAGACTCAGGGAGCTGGACTAGCTCTCGAGCTCCTATTGAGCCCTTGAACACTTTTCCATAGGCCTTTTCCATGTTCTTCGTGTGTAATATCATAGTTAAGAGGGTCCTATTACACCAATGGAGTCCTCCACATGACTCTAGGCCTAAACCATGGGCCAATCTTCTCTTTACCGAAGAATTCGGACTTTAGAGATCTGGGCTTTGGGAGTTCAACCGACTACAACTCACAATCCTCCCGAACATCGAATTCACAGACAGTCGAAAAATCAGTAGAAATCAACGTCTTTGAATTATGCGCTGAGATCTATGACTCACGAAAGCTTAAGGACTCCGGGCTTCGGGAGTCTTCCCTACTCCAACACACAATACTTCTGGAGTGTCGAACTTTGGACGATCAGATCAAACGATTGTCGTCCACCTCAGATAAACGATCCATGTTTACTCTGTGCTTCGGGTTTTAGAGTTCTCCATAGCACAAATCCTGAAATCCTCTGGAGTGTCGAACTGGCGAACTTGTGAAGGGTTCTCAATCGACGGTCCACACATCCACACTAATGGACACTCGGGAGCAAATCCATCCTTTGGGCCTTCGAGAATTCTTGACGCAAATCAACTTTCACCTTCATTTCCCTGGACTGTTGAAATACCAATGATCTGCTAACACGTGTCCTTTTAAATGGATGGTCAATATTTACTCTGGATCCAAAGGACTTCGGGAAACTTTTTTCCTTTGCACCTAAGATCAAAAATCTCTGAACTCATGAAGTCCGAGGGAATTCAAGAGTAAAAATCCACCCACCTTTTCTGGATCTAACAGCCACAAGGGATCATGGCTCCTCTCGATTGGATCTCGTCCACTCAACCTTCAAATAAGATAAACTCCTCTCTCCAAGGAGTTTTTCCCGCTATTCCTCCTAATATTTTCTAACTTCAAATGACCTAAAATTGGGCACATGGTTTTGTGCAACTTCTCCTAATATTTCTCTCTCAAGATGGCTCGAACCTTTGGTGCACTCCTTGCGCTTCTCTGAAATCTTCAAAAGACTTCAAACTTAACGATTTTTCGAAAATACCCCTGCGCACTCCTTGCACTCATTCTCCTCGAAAAGTTTTCAACACTTGGCTAAATGTCGGCCCTGTGCACACCTTTCACGGGTCTTCTCAAGCTGCTACACTCCACTGAGAATACATGCACTCCTTGCACTTGCTATGCAAAAATTCACGCTATCTCTTCTGAGCTACTGAGTCGGAAAACAACTATGCCTTCACACTCCTTGTGTGGCATTGTGCACTCCTTGCACCATAATATCAGAAGAGAAACAATTGAAACTTAAATAATATCAGTAGTTCATTCACCTAATCATTAAATGCACACATAAGCATAACAACCCATAAAGCAATTAAACACAACATTACCTAATTACTCAAAATAAAACATGTGCAAGGACCTTAAAGTAATTCTTCTCTATCAGATTCATTCAAAGAAATATTTACACTGTGTTCTTGCAATTCTCCAACAAGCTTTCAGTAGCAACAATAACAATTCTCAGCAGCAAAATACAATAATCTTCAGCAACACTTACAATATTCTTCAACAACGTCATTTAGCATAGATTACATGTATTTACACATGAAGGGGATTATCAAGCCTTCCCTCCAGCCTATCTAAGTCTCATCGTATTATAATTAAAACATTCTCCTACTAAGTCTTATTACAATAAATGGGAATTTACAATATAGATACGAGTCGATGCTCAATATTTGTACAATTCTACGAATAATTAAAGAAATTACAATCTCCTAAAGTATTTACAATGTCTCTAGCCTCAAGATCATATGGAGCCTTTAATTACAATTACTTTCAAAATATTAATATGATGTGATCCCCTTGAAATCCAAATCAGTTTGCATGCGTGCATTGGATGCTAATTCATCTTCCACTTGGCCTCATTGAATGATGATGGTGATGCTCCTGCATCATACTCCTCTAGACAAAAATATTCATGGCCTCATGTCCATGAGCTCCTCCACTGTCTTTCCATGCTTTTGGATATCATCTTCAGTTAACCAACTGGCATCTTCTACTGGATGATCTTTCCACTTAACCAGTTACTCATAGGAAATTTTAATCCTAGTCTTCTTAGCAATTCTTTGGTCTAGAATATTCTCTATTTGTGGATTCTTTGTTGTGGGCATCTGTTGCTTCCACTGAATCTCCTCATGATCATCTATCCCTTCTTTATTATCCATCATGTAAGTGTATAAGTTTGCAACATCTAATATTGGTGATATTCCAACGTCCTCTGGTAATTCAATCTCATAAGCATTCGCAACAAATTTTCTAAGGATCTTATAAGGTTCTATCTTCTTCATCTTCAACTTGTTACATTTCCCTTTAGTAAATATTCCCTTCCTCATATGTGCTAATATTTTGTCTCCAATTTCAAAATTTACCTCTCTTCTCCTTTGGTCTATTTGGCTCTTATATTTTTGGCTGTTATTTTGTAGTTGTCCCTTGATCTGGTCATGCAACTTCTGCATCTCAGCAACAAAGTCCTCTTCTCTTGCACTTCGTAACTCATCCTGTCCAAAATATATCAACTCTGAAATTCCTCTCAGATGCATTCCATATATTTGAAATGGGATCTTACCAATACTACTATTCAGTGAGTCATTATATGCAAAATCTTCTTGGGGCAGCATTTGATCCCATTGGTTATTATGTTTAGTGACCACACTTCTTAACAGGTTACCTAAACTTCGATTCACCACCTCAGTTTGTCCATCTATATGAGGATGATATGTTGAACTGAAAGACAAACTTTTCCCCAGCTTCTTCCACAAGGTTCTCCAAAAGTGTCCCACAAATTTAGTATCTTTGTCTGAGACTATACTTCTGGGAAACCCATGCAATCTCATGATCTCCTTGAAAAACAGGTTTTCTATGTGAGTAACATCATTTGTTTTGTGACACAATATCAAATGTTCCATCCTTGAAAATCTTTCAACCACCACAAATATTGAATCACATCCTCTTTGGGTTCTTGGCAATCCTAGAACAAAATCCATGCTTATGGCATCCCACGGCCTATCTGGAATAGGTAACAGTTGATACAATCTAGTGTTTTGTTGCTTTCCTTTTTCATATTGGAATATTCTGCATATTTTCACAAATTTCTTCACATCAGATCTTATACCTAGCCAATAGTATGAATAACTCAATTGCACATATGTTTTATCATGGCCAAAGTGTCTAGCCAATCCTCCACTATGTTTCTCTTTCAACAAGTTATCCCTCATTGAACATTTTGGGATACGCAATTGACTTCCTTTGAATAACATCCCATCTTGGATTAGGTACTCCACCCACCTATTTATGTCCCTTAGCAAATGGTTTTCACATGCTTCATAAGATTCTTTGAAATATAAATCTTCTTGATACATTTCCTTGAAGTGTTCAAATCCCAAGGTCTCCAATTGAAATTCTTGCAAGATCAAACATCTCCTGATCAAAGCATCTGAAACTTTGTTAGCACTTCCACTAATATGATTAATAAAAAAAGTAAAATCTGCATGAATTCTATCCATTTGGCATGTCTCTAGTTCAACTTCTCTTATCTGGTTATAAACTATAAATCTTGATTGTTCAAATACAAGACAAACTCCTTCAGGATAAGATAATGCCTCCATTTTTTCAAGGCTTGAATTACAACGTAAAATTCCTTATAATATGTGGAATCATTTATCTTAAAATCATTCATCTTCTCACTGAAACAAGCAACAAGCTTATTGTCTTGACTTAAAACTGTGTCAATGGCTACTCCACTTGCATCACATTTTGCTTGAAAGGTCCTCTTAAAATCTGGTAGAACTAGAATAGGTTGTTCTATTATTTTTTCCTTCAACACTTTAAATCCTTTCTCAAGTTATTATGTCCAATTAAAAGATCTATGTTCCTTATTTTTGGTGTCCAGTATGGGTGGACAAGTACTGTTGAAATTCTTGATGAATTTCCTGTAAAAACTCACCAATCCATGAAAACTTCTGACTTTGAACACACTTCTTGGAGAAGCCATTCTCTGATTTCCCTCACCTTCTTTGGATCCATCTTCAACTCATTTAAAGATATTATGAACCCCAAATATACAAGTTTTGTTTTCATGAAAGAATATTTCTTCAAATTCAACAAAAGATTCTCTTGCTGTAACCTCCTCAACACCATCTTCAAGTGTATGAGATGCTCCTCTTTAGTCTTACTAAAAACTAGAATATCATCTAAATAGACAATCAAAAACTTACCAATAAAATCCTTGATTACTTCATCCATCAACCTCATAAATGTACTCAGGGCATTGGTTAAGTCAAATGGCATAACAAGCCACTCATACAATCCTTCATTTGTCTTAAACGTTGTCTTCCACTCATCTCCCTCTCTCATTGTTATCTGATGATAACCACTCTTCAAGTCTATATTGGAAAAATAACTAGCTCCACTCAAGCCATCCATTAAATCATCTATTTTGGGTAAAGGGAATCTATACCTGATGGTTATCTTGTTGATGTCTCTTGAATTTGTGCACATTCTCCAACCTCCATCTTTCTTTGGACTCAACACAGTTGGTAAAGCACACAGACTCAAACTTTTCTTGACCAAACTTTTATCCAAAAACTCTTGGACTTGATTCTTTACCTCTTCATTCTCTTGAGGGGTCAATCTATATGCTACTTTGTTTGGAAAACTTTCTCCTAGAATAAGGTCAATATGATGCCCGATAATCCGGATGGTTGGTAAAGTGTGAGGCAACTCATCCACCACAATATCAACAAATGCATCTAACAACTCTTGGAATTCACAGGAAAATCATTCATAGAAGTGCTTGTAAGGATGACTCTTGCCTTACCTACAATAGAAAACTGCATCTCCTATTCTTTCTTTACTTATTTCAAGATTTCCTTCCCACTCATGTGAACTATACTAGGACTAGCTTCTTCTTTAACTCTTTTGTCTTCTATTAGCAATAGCATATGATTACACCCATTCTTCTCAAGGGTATAAGTGTTCTTCCTCCCATCATGTATGACATTCCTGTCATATTTCCATGGTCTTCCCAATAGAACATGACAAATATCCATGGGTATAACATCAAATAAGACTTCATCTTTCTAACCACCTATTTTAAATTCAACTTTACATTGTCAACTTACCATTGCTTGGTGTCCTTTCTGAAACCACAATAATCTGTATGGATTTGGATGTGTAGTCATATCCAGCTTCATCTTTTCCACCATCTCCATGGATACTAAAATTATTAGTACTCCCACTGTCTATGATCACCTTGCATACCCTATCTTTTGTCTTGCAAGCAGTTTTGAACAAACTGTTCCTCTGGAATGATTCTCTTACATCTTTATTTGGCTTCATGAGAAATTTACTCATCATGAGTGATCTTCCTTCTTCTGTTGCTTCTGTCTTCATCTCTTTATCGGCATTCCTTTTCTACGCTTCATAAACATGAGATTATCCAGTTCCTATATTCTTCTTCTCAGGGCATTCCCAAGACATGTGCCCTATCCTTCCATAGGCATAACACTTCACTTCTCATCCTCTACCTCTTCCTCTTCCTCTAGGAAAAGAGTTTACTCCACTAGAGTGTCCTCCTCTAGAACTTCTGCCTCTCTCTATCTGACTGTGATACTTTCCAGCTTCAGCTCTGGGTTTCTGGAATTTTTCTCTCATGGTTCCTCTACCTCTATTAGGACTTCTTCCTTTTTTTCGTTGACTCTGCTTTCTAGCCAACATTTATTCTTCTTTCAGGGATACCTGATAAGAATATTCTATAGTTCTCATTGTCATCATGTTGATTTCATCTTGGATTTCATATCTTAGGCCATTTACATACCTGGCAACTTTTTCTTCATCATTCTCCCTATGTCATGCCCTTATGTTCATCTTGTAAAACTCTTCAGTGTACTCCTTCATTAAAAAACCTTTCTTTCTCAGATTCTGCAACTTTCTGAATAGATTTATCTGATAATCGTTGGGTATGAACTTATCTTTCAACTTCGCTACCATTCTATCTCAATTCTTAATTTTAGACTTACATTTGCATCTTTTGCCAGCTTGCAATTCATCCCACCATAAAGTTTCATGTCCATTTAACTTGGTCACAACGTGCTTCACCTTCTTCTCATCATCAATCTCCTCATAGTCAAAGTACCTATCTAAAGCACTTATCCAGTCAAGTAGTTCTTCAACGTCCAAATTACCTTCATACATTGGGACTTCCATTTTTTCTTTGGCTCCCATTTTAACAACATCTCTCAACAATCGCTCCTCTGCTTCTTGTTCTCCTACAACTTCTTCTACTTCAACATATTTACTCTCATATTCATTGATTTCACCAACTTCAAGTGCTCTTCTATGTGTTTTCTCGATGGTGTCGAATCTTGCATGAAGTTGTCTCATTTCCTCTTCCATGACTGCATTGACTACTAGTCTATCTTTGCGTCTTACGGGTGGCATGATTCCAAATTTCTTTTCTTTATAGAGCTTAAAACCTGGCTCTAATACCACTTGAGGTAAACCCCCCATTGCTGCTAGGGGCCTACGCGACCTCTCGGTCTAAAGATCGTTTGACTCAGGGAGCTAGATTATCTCTCAGGCTACTGCTGAGCCCTTGAACACTTTTCCACATGCCTTTTTCATGTTCCCCATGTGTAAGATCACAATTGCAAGGGTCCTATTATACCAACGGAGTCCTATGTGTGACTATGGGCCAAAACCGAGGGCCAATGTTCTCTTTACCGAAGAATTCATAGCTTTAGAGCATCGGGCTTCAAGAGTTCCAATGGCTACAAATCGCAATCCTCCCAAACGTCGAATTCACAAACAGGCGAAAAATCGATGGAAATCAATGGCTTCAAATTATGCACTGAGATCTACTACTCAAGGAAGCTTCGATACTCTAGGCTTCAAGAGTCTTCCCTACTCCAACACCCAATACTTTCGGAGTGTTGAACTCTAAAATATCATATCGGATGGTTGTTGTCCACCTCAGATCAATGGTCCATGTTTACTTTGTGCTCCGGGCTTCGGATTTCTCCACACCACAAACCCTCAAATCCTTCGGAGTGTCAAACTGGAGAAATCGCGAAGAGTTCTCAATCAACGGTCCACGTGTCCACACCAACGGACGATCGGGATCAAATATGGCCTTCGAGCCTTCGGGATTTATCAACGCAAAACACCTTTCACCTTCGTTTCCCCAAATTGTCGAACTACCAGTGATCCGTTGACATGTGTCCTTGTAAATGGATGGTCCAGATTTACTCTAGATCCAAAGGACTTCGGGAAACTTGTTTCCTTTGCGCCTAAGCTTGAAATATTTGAACTCACGAAGTCTGAAGGAATTCAATGGTAAAATCCTGTGCACCTTTTTTGGATCTAATAATCACAAGGATCTTGGCTCCTCCCAATTCGATCTTGTCCACTCGACCTTCAAATAAGATAAACTCCTCTCTCCAAGGAATTTTTCCTGCTATTCCCCCTGATCTTTTCTAACTTCAAATGACTTAAACTTGGGTGCATGGTTTTGCGCTACTTCTCCTAATATTTCTCTCTCAATATGAATTGAACCTCCGACACACTCCTTGCGATTCTCTGAATACTTCAAAAAACTTCAGACTTAACGATTTTTCGAAAATCCCCTTGCGCACTCCTTGCCTCAAAACTTTCTCAACACTTAGCTAAGTGTCGGCCCTATGCACACCTTGCATGGTTATTCTCAAGCTCCTACTCTCCACTAAGAATAGGTGCACTCCTGGAACTTGCTCTGCAAAACATCACGCTATCTCTTCTGAGTTCTGCGCAGACTTCCTTCTGCAACTTTTCTCGGCTTGAAAACCTCTAAGGTTCCAAGTTCCTCTACATCCTTCAGTGGACTTCTTCTTGCCCCCTAGTAGTCTGTCGCTCTGCTCTCTAAGCTTGTAATGAAAAATCACAACACCTTAGGTGCACTCCTTGTGCTTGGCTCAGCTCTTCGACGACCTCTCCCTTAACCTTATGGAAAGGTTTAAGGCATCTCCTTTCCTTTATCGACGCACTTCTTGCAAATCCTTCCTTCACCAGAATGTTCATCAATTTGGGGACTATTCAACACATTCAACTGTGTTTCTCCTATGAATGCTAGCACTAGCTCGATGCCCTCCTGACAAAGTATTCCAGAGTGTTTAGTAACTCTGGACTGTGCTTCCCTTCTCATGGTATTTCTTTTCAAGGAACTTAACCACATTGAAATTTCTCCTTGAGTCTGTGAGTAAATGTAGTGTGCCCTCCTAGCAGCTTCTCTTCTGATTCCACTGAGTTTAGACATGCACTCCTTGCGTCGACTTACAGAGTTTCCCTGCTCTGTCACACACTCCTCGCACTTAGCCTACAAAACCAGACTTGAATCAACTCACCTTCGAATAGGAAACTATATCTCTATCCCTGCAAAGGATTTCTAACATTCATCTATAATTCACAAACATGTAAATGACATTCATAACCCAACATCCATTACACAGAAAGATAAAATAGAAAAAACTGTCATTTTCTATTAATGGTAGAATGTCAAATTTACAATAGTGGAGTCCGAGCTGCAACTGAGTCTCGACTCTCTATGATTCTCTCCCTACAAATCGATCTATCCAACTGACCCACCTATTGCTAAAATCTACTTTTCAACAAAAACAAATATTTATACAAGAGGGGCCCAAATGAGCTTCCCTCGCAAGACAACTAATGGTGTCAAATCACCAGCCTAATGCCTATCGAAAGGGAAAATTACAATGATATCAATTCTACTCCAAATCGGATGCAGATCCATTTTTTCATTAGTCTATTAATGGTGACCTTATCTCCAGCTCGTGCGAAGGAATATATTTCTCCTTCTAGCTTGTCTTCCTTAATTACCTGGATCACGCCTTATATTCTTGAGGAAAAATGATAGGGAAACGCCTCTTCTTCCTTGAATGTGCATCACGCGTGCTAGTTAGCTGGCGCGTGTTGAGATGGAGCGATGCTCCTGCATCATATAGGAACTCTCATCTACTTCAGGAGTGCTCACAGTAACCTTAACAAGGCTCTTGAGCCATTTCCTCATTAGGAAAACACATTACAGGCTTACAGCCCACTTTACAGGAACACAAGCCACATTTTCAGTATAAAACACAACCAAACAATGGATGCCTTCAAGCATAACATGGTTGGTTCTCTTCCCAACCCTTAGCTCCTCTCTTTCTTCCCAAAATCTGCATGCAAAAACTGTCTCTTTTCTCCATACAAATTTCTATTTCCTCCAAACCAGTTGACTACTCACTCTACCCAATGTTGATTAAACTTAAAACCCATGCTCCCCAATAAATATGGGATGTGAATCCTCACACCCACCCTCTTACATGAAATAAATGATTGGATTTGGGAATACTCAACAACAAATTGAAGGTTAAACACAATGATAATAACTCAAGAATGTGGGTTGGATTAATACTCATGAATAAAATCCCCCTTGGACCCCTCTTTGTTGTGGAATCATAGCCTCCCATAGTTTTCATCCCTTTCATATTGCAACCAACAATTACTATTGTTTATTAATTATTTAAATGTTCATAATATACAATTTGGCCCTCGACCATATAAATTGATATGGGATCGTTGCCCCAATCATATCGACTCACCAACCTAATTCACATTTACACAATTACATTATAGTTTGTGAGAATTAAAAATGGGGATGTTACAATGAGTAATTCCTACAAATAAGGAATTTTTTACTACAAGAGCCAACAAAACAAAAATATAATGACTATCAGATGACTAAAGAAGGATTGATAATCTATAAGGATAGATTCTACATTCTTGACTCAATGTAGTTAAAGAAACTCATCTTGGATGAAATGCACAAGAAACCTTACTCAAGACACCTACGTTACCTTAAAATGGTTACTACAACAAGGAAATGGTACTATTGGGATGGAATGAAAAAGGAAATTTCTAACTATATTGCAAGTTGTATAGAATGTCAAAAATTTAAAGTGGAACATAAACACTCGGGAGTTTTGTTACAACCTTTATCAATTTCTAAATGGAAATGGGAAGTAATCTGTTAAGCCCTAATATTGGCTCATTACACCTTAATTGGGGCATATTATATTAGTAATGTTATTTTATTTATGTCATCTTTAGGCCATTAGTTGCAATTATACCTCCTAGTCTCCTATATATACTAAGGAGACATTTTCATTTTGAATCATCTTGTACTTGAACATTTAAGTGGGGTAAAAGGAGGTTTCYTGTTAATATTATGGTAGTTGYGGGAGGTATTTACCTCCATGTGTAAACCTRACGAGAATAGAAGACTCCRAAAAGCAAGAGAAAAYCRTAATGAGTTGGCGAATAACCCTAGAAGTCTTGTCGGCTCAAGAARATAATTTATATTAGGTTATTAGCCTCCAAGAGAAGAAGTYRGCCAGAAATAATAAGAATATACGGAACAGACACATATCCARAAGGAGAAGTCAGCCCCAACAAATCTGGCARAAYCATTATAAATAMAGGGCRYCAATTCTCATTTGACACATCTCAGAACTACAGTTCCCAGTTTGGTGCACAYTGATGTTCCCAATTTGGTGTGCACATGTGGAGGAGAGATGCAGGTGCAGCTACAATAGYAGCTAGTTTTCACTATGAGCTTGGACTATCTCTTGGCTAGGKTTTGGACTATCTGATCAGCTATTGTTGGTGTGCTATCCTTGGAGGAAGATGCGCTACACCTTGTTTGGCTATCCAGCCTAGGGTTTGCTTCCARAGTAATTCTCAGTCAAGGTTAAGGTGCTTGGAGGGTGGCTTYGGCCTATGGTTGGGTGAYGAGGGTATCGTCAATGGTAAAATGAGCACACAATMTTCTATATTATAATAGGTTATGGGCCCACACCTCCTTCATTCAGTCTAAACRTTGGAAGGAAACATAGYCGCTAGGATATTGAGCTCATTGAGGAACTACCGCTAGGGTTACTAGCATAAGAAGCTTCCAAGACACTASCGCTAGGGTTACTAGCAGGAGCAGTTGCAGAAACCCTAATCCTCTTGTTGAGGCACCTTAAGTGAATGGATTGACCTAATCTCYRGATATATTAGTGYGCTCTAGCCTAGTGCATCCCCTGATACTCTCAGCAAGCCAAGACGTGAAGATTGAGTTTGTGGTCAAATCTAGGGTTTGACCAAGTCAARGCAGCCATGACTTATTCTATGAAGTCAGAGAACAAGTTATATGGAGCCTGTAACYTCAGAGCATGGAAGACAAGGATTGACCTCATCCTTGCCAAGAATAAAGTGTTGGATATCRTGAAAGGAAAKATCATGAAGCCRRAGTTTGAAGAAGGAAAAGAGAAGGARCCGCAGAACGTTGCAGCTATGGAGAAKTTCAAAGATGTTGACATCAATKCCATGAGTATCATAGTGGATTCTATAAAAGACCACTTGRTACCCTACATCTCCCATCTTGACTCATCAAAGAASATGTACGWTGCCCTAACAAATCTCTTCTCAGTTAGAAACATYGAACAAGTTATGAGTTTGAAGAATGAGCTCCGTGACATGAAGATSAATGAGGATTATAGCATAACATCATACTTTGTAAGGATCTCCCAGTTAAGAGACCAACTACAAGCTATTGAAGAGATCAATTCAGAAAAGGAATTGGTGAACATAGTACTCAATRGTCTTCCTAAGACATGGGATGCATTTGCCACAAGAATGAACACAAGGAAGGAGTATCYGACATTTGAAGAACTTTGGAGWTGTTGTGCTCAAGAAGAATCAAGGATCAATACAAAAGAGAAACCTCAAAAGAAGTACGACGATTCAAGAACTTMAAGAACAAAAGGAACAAAAGGAAGTTTGGTTCAAGGAGGAAKCCAAATCAAGAGAAAGACATTTCAGAAGTGCAATGCTTCAACTATCRAAAGTATGGTCACTACAAGAATCATTGTCCTGAGCTAAAGAAAAATAAGGAGAAACAYGAAGCATCGATTGCTGAAGAAAAGGAACCGATAAAGAAGACTAAGMAGGATGGAAGAGACTTCTTCTTCTAAAAGGTAACAACACTCTTCTTACATATCTTGTTTGCATCRTCTCTGTACATATCTTGTATATCTATCTCTTCTAAAAGATAATGTGTCCCAAGAAGAACTATATCCCCRGAAGAGAAAATAAGATGAAAAATGGATATCATTAGATAATACACATGAAAAGATGAAATACAAATCATATGGAAGCTATTGCAAGATAAGYCGAATCAATCATAAAGAGACCTAGAAGAAGCAAAGACAGAAAKAAGTCAGCAATCGAGASAAAATTGRAAAAAGACTTATGASGTTTTGTAGAAAACAAMAAGACGGAAGCATGGACTCTGTGAGACAAGAGAGCCAATTATATATTGCAGAAGACAATAAGGATGCAAATGGAAGAATGGACTCTATTAGACGRAGGGAGMCAATTATATGCACTTATACATGAAGCAAGTATTAGGAGGGAGATAATCCTATGATCCATTGAAGATGATGATATATATATATATCCATGGTAGTAGCCATGAAAGACRGTACGTGTTCAATTCAACCGCAGAAGAAGACCTCTTCGAAGAGAAGCCTTAAAKTATTCCTGGTTGTCCATCCAGATCCGTGATCCTATGATGAAAGGAAGAAGTGGAATMTCTAGGGCATGGAATCTATAAGARAYTCCATGGACCCAAAAGMTAAAGAAAAACATGAAGAAGAACATGAAGATTCCAAGAAAGAAAKAAAATCCAGAACAACCAGTCATAATATTAAGAATCAAAAGATTACCAGCTTGATATGAACTCAATAAAAGCAATCAAGCAGAAGAACTGAAAGTCATGATGAAGAAAAATGTATTGAATGAAAKCATTGTGAGATCTAGAACCAGAGGTTCTCCCAGATGGAGGGAGAATACTATGATGATTACTTGTTCCAGTAAACCAAACTTATCCCTACATAAGTCATTATATCATCCGCAACATCCATGAGTCGGAATTCTACATYAGATGAATGCAAAGAATGTTCTCCAGAGAAATTGAATAAAGAGCGTATGAAGAGMAATCTCAAGACCTTGAGGCATACCAGAAAGAGACTCATGTACACAGTTAGAAGAAGGTAACTTGGTGGAGAACCTCCAGTGCACAGCAGAAGCGTGGTGAAGATTTCTTATAACATCAAGATGACTACTCAGTAGATCAKATCTCATGATGACARAAGAAGTGTGACATGGATATGTTCTGGTTTTCCAACTATGATATACTCTATTGTTCAGATCTAGAAKCCTTCACAGTGTTYCAGACTAAAGTACATTTGAAATCAAGCATTACATTATCCATGATGAAGTCCAGAAAGGAGTAAATGATTCTCCAATACATATCTCCACRGATGAGTAGATARGAAAACATTTTGGTAAAGCTTCTATCCAAGATAAAAGAGTTTGYGTACTCAAGMTCRAGCTCRTGGAAACAACTTCCTTCTTATTKAAAAAGGAAGAAAAKACTCTCCAAGTTAGGAGGGAGCACTGAAAACATTATTGAAGATATTCATCTTTAAATTTGAAAAATAGTCCATCTTGRACAGATGCTTTCCTRTTCGGAAAGTGGATTGAGACTTCTGACGGATAGTCACTTTCCATTGTGGTTAAMATGGGAAGTAGTMTKATTGCTTATGTATCATAGACAACGAMTTCCCATTGTGGTTAACGTGGGTAGTGGTCTARGGTAGTATCTCTTCTTGAGGTTTACTCAAGAAGACTGGCCCGCCTCACCGGACAATGATTTCTCATTGTGGTTAACATGAGGAATGGTCTGTTTTGGAGGTTGATGMAAGATAGTATTTTCCTCTTGTGGTTAACARAGGAAATGGTCCAGACAATCATTCCTTAGGGTTTATACATTCTCTCCAGGSTGCACTTTRATTAGTGTAGGAGGAATGGCCTAGGGTGGGGAATGGTCCAGGCTCAACAATCAGGGACAAACATTCCTTAGGGTTTATACATTCTCTCCAGGATGCACTTTGATTAGTGTAGGAGTAATGTCCTAGGGTGGGGAATGGTCCAGACTCAACATTCCTTAGGGTTATACATTCTCTCTAGGGTGCACTTTGATTAGTGTAGGAAGAATGGACTAGGGTGGGGAATGGTCCATGTTCAGAAGACAGGATAGTTATTCTTCCTTGTTTGAGAAGAATAGTCCAGATATCTCATTGTTCTACTCTGAGGGTAGATATTCTTTCATATCTCACAGATGTGAGTGAAAGATTGGCCCAAATAATTCAATTTATATCATAACATTGTTTCTATGCAGGTTCCTATCAGATGTTTGTTATGAAGACAGTAGATATAGACTACTATGGTGGATATGTTTCACTGTTTGTGAGGCAGATATTCTTTCAGAGCTCACAGATGTGAGTGAAAGATTGGCCCAAATAATTCAGTATATATCATAACATTGTTTCTATGCAGGTTGCTATCAGATCTTTGTTATGAAGACTGTATGATAGTAGATGAAGACTACTGTGGTGGATATGTTCCACTATTCGTGACTATATGTTGTTGATCAAGTACTTGTGTGCTACTTGGTGTGGTAGTGAACCATTGGATTGTAGTTATGTACTACTATGGATAGACACAATTGTGTTCTATTTTTGTTCTAACTGCCTTGAAGACTATCCGCAATTTATTAGAAATAATCACCATCCAGATGAATGATGAACAAAGATTTTCCAGACAAAAATTGGTTCAGAGCATTTACTCCTCTAGATTATAAGAGTGGTTCTTGTATCACTCTATGGTGTGAGTGACTTATCCAGCATCATGTCTAATTACTCAGATGAAGTATGGTTTTGAGAGATGATGCAGCTGATGGTGATGGTGATGCTCATAATCTAGTCATGAAATAGTCTAGACGACTATATTGATGTTATCGGGTAAATGGTATGGTTTTGTGCTCAATTCCATTACCTGTAATACCCCCCTAGATAGGAGGGAGTGTTAATATTATGGTAGCTGCGGGAGGTATTTACCTCCATGTGTAAACCTGACGAGAATAGAAGACTTCGGAAAGCAAGAGAAAACCCTAATGAGTTGCCTAATAACCCTAGAAGTCTTATCGGCTCAAGAAGATAATTTATATTAGGTTATTAGCCTCCAAGAGAAGAAGTCGGCTAGAAATAATAAGAATATACTGAACAAACACATATCTAGAAGGAGAAGTCGGCCCCAACAAATCTGGCAGAACCAGTATAAATACAGGGCGCCAGTTCTCATTTGACACATCTCAGAACTACAATTCCCAGTTTGGTGCACCCTGCAGTTCCCAGTTTGGTGCGCAGATGTGGAGGAGAGCTGTAGGTGCAGCTGCAGCAGCAGCTAGTTTTCAGTATGAGCTTTGACTATCTCTTGGCTAGGGTTTGGACTATCTGATCATCTATTGTTGGTGCACTATCCTTGGAGGAAGATGCGCTACACCTTGTTTGACTATCCAGCCTAGGGTTTGCTTTCGGAGTAATTCTCAGTCAAGGTTAAGATGCTCGGAGGGTGGCTTCGACCTATGGTTGGGTGACAAGGGTATCGCCAATGGTAAAACGAGCACACAATCTTCTATATTATAAGATTGCCCCCTCAAAGAGGCTTATTATTTGAAATTATCTCTTTTTTAAGGTGTTGAGTACTTTTTTTGAGGTTTTTCTATGCTATATTGATATTTGGTTCTTAACATATGGTATCAAAGCTCAAGGTCTTGGGGTTTCGCTGCTACATCTGAGACACCTTGGAATTTTCACTATAACTTTTTTTATATAACGTTTCAGAAGGAACGGCTTGGAGGATATTTAGTATACGGATCAAGGTACGTTGGGTTGAAATTTCAGCTCTTGAGGCCTTATACTTTCGGAGATACAGCCTGTACAAGATAGGGTTATGGAATCATCCTGAACTGAGTCATTGAGGAATTTTCGCTATAAATTTGTTTTTGTAACGTTTCAAACCCTGAAATCCAAAGGATATACACAGTAATTAGTAAGGTATCTATGGTAAAAAGTTTAGCTTCTATTTCATCTTAAATTTGTAGATACACCCTGTGTAAGATAGGGTATCTGACTAGTCCTATTAACTAGTCTCAAGAAGGTGTTCCAGTTAAAACAATCATAACTTATTCCTAGAGTATCTCAATTGAGTGGTACCAGTTTCATTGTATTGTGGACAGTCTTTAGTATTTTTGGTACGAGTTTCATAATTTTATATCAATTATTTTGTGCGGGGCACACTATACAAGTGAGATCTCCTGGAAAGTCCAAAAATCGGCAAGTTGTGGGGAAGTTACCATAAATTCCACTTAGCACATCCAATTTTGATCAGACCTGTGGAATTGCAGAGAAGAAATATCAAAGAACTACATAAAAGAAAGTTTCATACCCAGAAGGGCCGAAACTTGGGAGATACAACAGAAGAAAGATTGTCTAGCAGAACCACTTCAAAATAAAGGTTCAAAAGCGATACTTGGCCAACATGCCACCCAAAAAGGGAACTTCTACACCAAATAAGCCTCCAGAAAATCCTACTTGGACTCTTGATGAAGGTGAAGAAATGTGTAGGGACATAAATTATTTACAAAAGAAGATAATAACAAAAGATGAACTACAATAGATGGAAGCTAAGTTGGAGGCAAAGATGGATGGTTTAAAAGAGGAGATCATGGAAGTATTGAAAAATTTCGTAACAGAGAAGACACCTGAAAGTGAAAATGCATCCCATGAAATTCATGATGAGGACACAAGGAAGGTGAAT